>JAPXFY010000184.1:0-5000 GCA_030674185.1 Monoplex corrugatus | reverse complement strand
TTGTTCTCATACGTCAGTATCCACTGATGGAATCATCGCCGTCATTCCCCTTGTCACTTCACCGACAGCCACTCCACACATTCTATTACCGGATCTCAGACTATGAGAGAACAGTCTGGGAGGAAAAATATAAGTGATGCTTGGTATGGAGCTGCGTTGCAAACAGTTCAGCAAACCCAGCCACCAATCTGTGTGTGTGGTTTAAGACGCCAGCAAATTACCAGCAGCAAAAAGCGAGAGGCCCTGGAGACAGATTTATGGAGGATTTCCTGTACCGTGCATATTTTAGCATTGGTTCTTAGACTCGCGTCTGTCCTTATTGCTGGATTACCTCTTGTGGCAGTGTCTAAAAGGATGAGAAGAAAAGAATCAGCATTTGAGGAAGATATTATTTTGTTTGCCGCGGTGTTGAGGTGGAAATTGTATCATGGTGTTACAGCTGTCCATGTGGTGATGCAGTGTTACTCTGTGTATGAGTGTGCTGTGCAGAGGGGTGATACAATAGGGTGTGTGGAGAAAGATTATGATTGAATAGGGTGGTTTTGATTCTGATCACGTTTTCTCTGTCTACATCCTCTATCCGTATCTCTGTGTCGTTCTGTGTCTGTCTCTCTCTGTTCTCATTCCCGGTCTCTCTTTCTCTCTCTCTCTCTCTCTCTCTCTCTCTCTCTCTCTCTCTCTCTCTTCTCTCTCTCTCCCTTCCTCTCTCTCTCTTCTATCTCTAAAGCCTCTCTCTTTTCTTGCTCTTTTGTCTGTCAGTATGTCTGCCTGCCTCTGCCTGCTCTTCTCTCTCTCTCTCTCTCTCTCTCTCTCTCTCTCTCACCACCCAGTTCTATACACCAAATATTTCCCCAATTAACGCACATGAGTCTTGATCTCATACGTCAGCACCCACTGACAGAAAGCATCTCGCCATTTGTTCACCTTGTCACTTCTTGACAGCCCCTTCGCATATTCTATTACCAGATCTTAGACTATGAGAGAACAGTCTTTAGAGGAAAAAAAAAACTGTTCTTGCTATGGATATATGTTGCAAACAGTTCAGCGAGCCCAGCCACCAATCTTCCTGTGTGGTTTAAGCACCAACAAATTACCAGCAGGAAAAGGCGAGAGACACTAGAGACAGGTTTATGGACATTTCCATACGCATATTTTAGCGTCAGTTCTTACACTCCCATCTGTGCGTATTACTGGCTTATCTCTTGTGTCAGTACAACACCCTGTGGTGTATTTTGAATCTCATCTGCATAATAGGATGTGATCAAATGCACAGATATATAAAAAGCATGAGTAGAAAGAAAAAAAACAACTATATATTTGATGCGGAATATATTCCCTCTCTCTCTGGCTCTCACAGTGTCGTTCTCTTCCTTTCTCTCTTCTTTGCTATCTCTCTTTTTCCCTCTTTTTATCTCAGTCTCTCAGTCTCTCTGTCTGTCTATCTGTCTGTCTGCCTGTCTGTCCATCTGTCCATGTGTCTGTTTCTCTATCTTTCTCTCTCTCTCTTTCTTTGTCTGTCTGTCTGTCTCTCTCTCTCTCTCTGTCTCTCTCTGTGTCTCTATATCTCTCTCTCTCTCTCTCTCTCTCTCTCTCTCTCTCCTCTCACTGCACCTCACTATCCTATTTATATAGCCAGCATTATTTTCCCAATTAACACACACACAAGTCTTGATCACATACGTCAGTATCCACTGACAGAACGCATCTCACCATTCATCAACCACTGTCACTTCATCGACAGTCCCTCCACATATTCTATTACTGGATCTTTGACTATGAGAGAACAGTCTGGGAGAAAAAAAAAATGGTGCTGGAGATGTGTTGTAAACAGTTCAGCAAGCCCAGACACCAATCTTCTTGTGTGGTTTTATATAGCAGCAAATTACCAGCGGCAAAAGATGAGAGGCCCTGGAGACATATTTATGGAGGTTTTCCTGTGCATATTTTTAGCATTGGTTCTTAGACAAGTATCTGTCCTTATTGCTGGCTTACTATTGTGTCAGTGCATAATTCTGCGATTTTGAATCTCATCTACATAATGGCGACCTCCCATCACGAAATCAGTCTTAACTAGCATTTTGGGTATTTTAAGATATACATATCGCTGGAAAGTGTACATTCTACTGATTATTCTGGTACTTAAATAAAGCTTGTACTTAAAAACATGTAGAAGTTACGTATGTTTAAAGCCATTAAGTTGTATGACGGCCATTTTGAGAAAGTTTTCGTGTACTCTTTCTTTCTGTCATTATATTACATGTGGGGGTCTGTACAGGTCACGGTTCACATATCTACAAGACCGAAAAATACGCCGGTCTTGCCAGCACCCTGAAGAAAGCAGGTCTGCGGGTCAAAATCTTCGCCATAGAGGTCGGGGCAAGAGGGTTTGTGGGCACCTCCGCTTATGATCTCATGAAACAATTCGCCATTTCTGGGAAGAAGAGGACTAGAGCCCTTAAAGCGATGGCAGAGGCAGCAGAAAGGAGCTCAAGCTGGATCTGGGCAAGGAGGAACCAAAAAAGTGAACTTCATAAGGATTAAATTCCCTACAGATGATGTGTGCCCCGTTAGCACATTGGTAAAACCGCGTACCGCAGTTCTGAAGCGCAGAATCGCCCAGGTTCGATCCGGGCGTGGGAAAAAAAAAAAAAAAAAAAAAAAAATAGACAACAGCAGAAGGGCATCCAGGAGTCATGACCTGGATGTGGCCCGGCCCCCGAGAGTGTAAGGAATTCAGGGCCGAAACACTTGTCTAAAGGGGGTTACTTCTCTGAAGACCTTCTGTTGTCTAGCTCTTCCTAGAGTTTCTTTCTACCATGTGGGGGTCTGTACAGGTCACGGTTCACAGTAAGAGACAAAAATAGGTACTTTTGGTAAGAATTAATGTTCTTTCTGCTGTGATCAATGCAATAAAAATACATTTTAAAATGATTAACAATATTTTTCAAACAAAAATCTGTGGGGGATAGATTTTTAGTCCACAGAAATCAATTTCGAGATAAAGTCAAACACCCCAGATAGACCCTTAGTCACCTTTTCAGCTCCTAGTGCTGTTTGACTGACTGCGAGTTAAGACTGGATTGGTGGTGGGAGGTCACAATGGGATGTACATGTAATCAAATGCACAGGTGTCTGAAAGGCGGAGAAGAAAAGAATCAACATTTGAGGAAGAAATTAAACTTTTTGCTGCGGTGTTGAGGTGCAGACTATGTCATGGTGTTATGACTGTCAATGTGGTGATGCAGTGTGTCACTGTGTGTATGAGTGTGCCTGTGCAGAGGGGTGATATGGTAGGGGGTGTGGAGAAAGATTATGATTGAATGATGTGGGTCTGTTTCTGATAGTTTTCTCTGTCTACATCCTCTTTTTGTCTCTGTCTCTTTGTCTCTCTGTCTCTGTCTCTGACTGTCTATCTGTCTGTATCCCTTTCTCTCTGTCTGTCTGTCTGTCTGTCTGTCTGTCTGTCTGTCTGTCTGTCTCTCTCTCTCTCTCTCTCTCTCTCTCTCTCTCTCTCTACCTCTCTCTTTCTGTCTCTCTCCACTTCATCATCCTAGTTCTTTATACCGAATTATTTTCCCAATTAACGACACAGTCTCGATCTCATACGTCAGTATCCACTGACAGAACGTTTCTCGCCATTCATTCCCTTTGTCACTTCCTTGGCATCCCCTAAACATATTCTATTACCGGATCTTAGACTATGAGAGAAAAGACTGGGAGGAAAAATGGTGCAAACAGTTCAGTGAATCAAGCCACCAATCTTCCTGGCTTATCTCTAATGCCAGTGTACTTGTCTGTGGCAATAACAGTCCTCCTAAATGAAATTTATGACACTGGAAAAATCCCCAAAGATATGTCAAAATCAATTTTCATTGCACTCTCAAAGAAGACAGGGGCTATAGAATGCGAACCCCATCGCACAATCAGCCTGAGGAGTCATGTAACAAAAATCCTATTAAGAATAATCATGATAAGGACAAGGAATATAATCAAAAGAGAAAAATAGCAGAAGAACAATGAGGATTTGTGGAAGGGAAAGGAACTATTAGTGCAATATACATCCTAAGAACTATCATAGAGAGGTCAATAGAGATGAATAAGGATTTATATTTATGCTTTGTTGATCATACAAAGGCTTTCGATCGGGTAAGACATGAAGAACTGATAAACCAACTAGAAAGACTCAATATTGATTGAAAAGATCTAAGAATAATCAGAAACACGTATTGGGAACAAACAGTTGTAATGAGAATATAAAACGATATAAGCTTTTTACATATTATCAAAAGAGGAGTCAGACAAGGTTTTGTTTTGTCACCAAATGTGTTTTCACTTTACAGTGAAAACATCACGAGAAACCCAGTGTTGTTGTTCTTCTTTCTTCTTCTTAATCGTGTTGTATGTGAGGTAAAATAATGTGGAAATGTTGACCACAAAGTTACATATTTAACTCCTCTGACAACTCTGTTTTGGAAGCAGCAAGCTCAGTGATGTGATGTTTCCCTGTATGCATGTGTGTGTGAGTGTGTGTATGTGTATGTGTGTGTGAGTGTGTGTGTGTGTGTGTGTGTGTGTGTGTGTGTGTGTGTGTGTGTGTGTGGTGTGTGTGTGTGTGTGTGTGTGTGTGTGTGTCTGTGTATGTATGTGTGTGCTTATGTGTGTGTGCTTACGTGTGTGTGTGTGTGTGTGTGTGTGTGTGTGTGTGTGTGTGTGTGTGTGTGTGTGTGTGTGTGTGTGTGTGTGTGTGTGTGTGTGTGTGTTGAGTGTATGTGCGTGTGTGCATCGTGTGTCTGCGTGTCTGTGCGCGCGCAGTGTATGTGTGGTGTGTGTGTGTGTGTGTGTGTGTGTGTGTGTGTGTGTGTGTGTGTGTGTGTGTGTGTGTGTGTGTGTGTGTGTGTGTGTGTGGTGTGTGTGTGTGTGTGTGTGTGTGTGTGTGTGTGTGTGTGTGTGTGTGTGTGTGTGTGTGTGTGTGTGTGTGTGTGTGTGTGTTGTGTGTGTGT
>JAPXFY010001837.1:25000-30000 GCA_030674185.1 Monoplex corrugatus | reverse complement strand
GCCAATCTCGTACGCTTCTTGTTATCTGTACAGCACCACACAGCTACACAGAGCATACCACACACAGACAACAATATCTACCACAACACTGATCGTTAATTGGAGTACGTACGGTACCCTTTCATTTCGTTCATGAGGTGTCACTTCATGAGGATGATTCCATACACGCTTACCCGTTTAATTTTGTATGCTACATACGTGGAAATTATAACATGATCCAATAAACAAGCACCCATAAACGTTTAACCATTTCATTTTGTATGCTACATACATGGAAATTATAATGTGATCCCATATACGCTTAACCACTTACTTTTGTACGCTACATACATGGCAACCAGACTATGATCCCCTGGTGTACACAACAAACAAATCAACAACAAAGCACACTTTTCAAACAAGAACACTCACTAAACTTCGTAAAACCGGACAGAAAAATAAATAAGCTAAACAGAAACATCTTATCTGAAGTGGAAGCAGGTCACTAAACTTCCAAAAAACGGAGAGAAAATAAGCTGTAGAGAAAAATCTTATCAGAAGTGGAAGGAGGATAGATAACGACGCTTTCTCAAAGAAATACTGGAGCAGTTGTATCTGAATTCTTCATCATATGCCATGACCTTTGGAGGACCCAAAGATAACAAGCACGAACATCTGTATGCAGGCCGTGTGAGGGAAAGGGAAGAAAGCGGTGGAGAGCAGACGGTAAAAGAGAGAAGGGGGTGGGATGGGGTGGGGTGAAGGTAGGGGGTGAGAGCAGGAAGCGAAGCAAAGAGGAAAGAAGGTGTGCAAAAATCTGGAACCATCCGGAAGAGGGATCGTCTCACCTGGCAGTCAACTGTACAACAGCTGCACACCGTGCAGCTTCCATGAACACAACGGATGTGAAAGGGGGGGGGGGAGGAAAAAAAAAAGGGAGCGAAAGAGAGAGCGTGCACGAAGGATGGAGAAGGGGGAAATGATGATGATGATGAGGGTGATACTTTTTTTTCCCCACGGCAGAACTTGTTAACTGTAATACTTTTTTTTTTCGAATTTGCATTTGGCTACCAAATCATGAAAGCGAGAGAAGCAAAGATTTGAAAACAAAACAGGCAAGCAAGCAAGTAAACACATTTTCAAAAAAACATATATCTAAGAAATAGATTCAAAAAGAGAATGAGGAAAGACAAACATAAAAGACATAATACTGCCAATATCATGAATGGAAGAAATGAAGAAGCAGAAAGCATGTGAAGGAGGGGAGTTGGGGGGAGAGGAGAGAGAGAGAGAGAGAGAGAGAGAGAGAGAGAGGAGAGAGAGAGAGAGAGAGGGAGAGACACAGAGACAGAGAGAGAGAGAGATAAAAAAACTTCCATGGGCATCAAAAATACATGCAACCAACCCTATTCAAGCATAAAGAGTAAAAACCTGCACACACGTGAAAGCACAGACAAGAGAGAGGTAGGCTATACCATCATCGTTATCATCAGCTCTTTCTCTACTTGCTTGTCAAGCGGCACACGCACCACCATTCCTTTGTTTCGAAGACCCAAGCCCCCATAATACACACAGGTAAAAGAGATGTAATGAATGGAAAGTGGATGGAGAGGATATGGCTGCTCTCTCTCTCTCTCTCTCTCTCTCTCTCTCTCTCTCTCTCTGCATGTATGTTATACAGAAAGGGAAGGGGGGAGGTGTTGTAAATAAACGGAGAGAAGAAGAGGAGAAGAGGCTGGAATCTGTCAGCCTTTGATGCAGCTTAGTGTATAGCTGTACAGTGAACAAGACAGCCTTCAAAACAGAGACAGACAGACAGAAAGAGAAAGACAGACAAACAGACAGACAGCGAGAGACAGAATGAAAGAGAGAAACACACACACACACACATGCACACACACACACACACACACACACACACACACACACATATATATATATATATATATATATAACACACACAATATATATATATATTATATATATATATATTTATATATATATATAAAAGAGAGAGAGAGAGAGAAGAGAGAGAGAATATATATAGACAGACAGACAGACAGACAGTGAGAGCGAGACAGAGAGACAGAGACAGAGAGACAAAGACAGAGAGAGGAGAAAATGAGACAACAGGGGGAGAGTGGAGATCGGAAGTCGCCAGAGACTGTCATGCAGGCATTCTATACACCTACACTAACACAGGGAGAGAAGGGGGGGGGGGGGGGAACGCGTGCTCCAGGCAGGCCCACTCAACCCTGAAAACAACCATCACTCATCACCCATCCACCCTTCTGTTCGGCCCCCACACTTAACTTCACCGTCTAGTCCTCAAGTTTATTGATATGGGCGATGTTGGTGCCACCTGGATGTTTTTGTTGATTAACTTGCGCTCGCCCGTCCCGTTCCTCCTCTGCACAAGAATGCACGATAGAATCTCTCACACAGAGCACCAAAAGGGTTATCTCATCACCGCCATCCCATCACACCCCCCTTCCCCCTTTACCTTGGGACTCTTTCTCTCTCTCTCTCATCCAAAAATAGACAATCCAGAACAGAACCACACGAACAAAGACAATTTCGAACAGAAACACACAGTCTGTCTGTCTGTCTGTCTTCGTCTCTCTCTCTCTCATACATCTAAAACCAGACAATCCAGAACAGAACCACGCCAACAAAGACAATTTAGAACAGACACCACACACACACACCACACACACACACACACACACACACACACACACACACACACACACACTCTCTCTCTCTCTCTCTCTCTCTCTCTCCCTCCTTCCTTATCGTTGTCCTCCACCCTCTCCCCTTCCCGTCAATGCCACATTTCAGTAGGCCTAGGTGTACAACAAACTTATCGAAGTGCAATGGGCAATCCAAATAATAAAATGTCAATGTTTTCGCGAAAGTATATGAAGATTGAAACATTTCTAACATTTAGAATGATTCTAGCAAACAAGAACGTGCTGTGCACCTGGGCCAAGACACCCCCCCCCCCTCTCTCTCTCTCCCCTGCATCCCCTCCATTGGACATTAGTTTCGCTTTCTCTCTCCGTCTTTTTTCAGCCCCTGACCCCTACTCCCCTACTATTAAAAATTTTGCCACCTCTGTCTCCCTTCTACCCCCCCCCCTCTCTCTCTCTCTCACACACACACACACAAACACACACACAAACTCTCTCTCTGTCTACCTCTCTCCCTTTCCTCTCTCTCTCTCCTCTCTCTCCCCCATTCTCTCAGTGAATGCACATGAGCAATTGAGTGAGCGTACGTGCGTGCGCGAATGTGCATGTGACCGAGTGTGTGGGCGGGCGAGCTGGCTGCCATACGTGTATGTATGTACATGGAGAACGTTAAAAAAAAAACAAAAAAACCCGATCGTGCGCTTGGACGACGTAAAATTGTAAGCGAGCCAGTAGAATTAACTCGGAGCATCTGGTCATGACCTGTCATTAATCAGGTGGCACAGATGTACATCACCTGACAGCACTTGCCCTGTCCTCCCTTGCACTTACAGATGAGTGCACAGGTACACAAGGCTAGGCTACATGCGCTCACGTGCACACACAGCTGCGCGCGCACACACATAATTTCCAACCGCGTGCACAGGTGCACGGGCAAACATGCTCTAATACACAGACCGACTGACATATATAGGCAGACAGTCACAGACACACAAAGGAACTGACCGACCAACAGACAGACAAACTCATAAAAGAACAAGTACAATTTCGAGGAACGTGTACACACACGCATGCACGTGCACACATACCCACGCACGCGCGCGCGCACACACAAACACAGCGACAGACATAGATCAAACACACAAACAAATAACTGTCAGCAATGTGCACAGAAGAGAGAGAGGCAGACAGACAGACAGACAGACAAAGACAGGGAAGAAGGGAGAAGGAGGGAGAAACGGGGGGGAGGGGGGGGGAGGAGGACAAATAACTAATCTTGTAAGCAAAAGAAAAGAATAAGCACATGCTGGCAGTCAAATCATAGCACACCACTATAGGTCCATGTGACAATGACAATAACAATGACACCAAGTGACCAACGGTAGAAATCATTAGCTTCCCCCCACCCCCCACCCCTGTAAATCAAACTTGTCTTTTCTTTCGTGTTGGTGGGTGTTTCCATATGCCAGCCATGAGAGAGAGGGAGGGAGGGAGGCAGAGAGACAGACAGACAGACAGAGACATACAAAGAGACTTTAAACAAATGTTAAACAACTAAAAAAACAAATGTTCTAAAAAGGAATTTGGCCACACATCTGTCTAAACAGAAAGCAGAAGAATAATCTCAAGTCCATCTGTATACTATTTTCTTTTTTTCTTTTTAATCCACTTGACAGTCACGACAAAAACTTCGTTTCAAAGCACTCTGACATGCAACACAAAATTTTTCGTACTTTGATTTTTCCGTCCCCCCCCCCCACCGAAGATACATGAAAAAAGTGGCTTTTTATCCTATTTCTACCAAGTTTCGTGAGCTGATATACATCTTGTCATGATCGTGAGTAACGAAATAAAAGAACACATGAATGAATGAATGAATGAATAAATGAATGAATGAATGAATGAATGAATGAATGAATGAACGAACAAACAAACAAACAAATAAATAAATAAATAAAAGACAAACATTTGAACAAAATAAATATGAACAAACAAATGAACAATTCTGAAACAAAAATCAGGCTTGGCTGACTTGGTTTTGGTTGTTTCTGTTTCTGATTTCTTACACACGGATAAATGTGGTCCATTTCAATACGCTTCTAAAAACACAGCGATTCACTTCTGTAGGTGGAGAAAATTAATTTTTTATATGTTGCCAAAGATATATGTATGACTGCTTTAATGACACACACACACACACACACACTCTCTCTCTCTCTCTTTCTCTCTCTCTCTCTCTCTCAGAACAAGACACAAGAATGAGGATAGAATAACCTGTCAACTGTGCAAGGAAGAAAACAAAACCTAACTCTTTTGAAACAACTTTTA
>JAPXFY010001837.1:12500-20000 GCA_030674185.1 Monoplex corrugatus | reverse complement strand
TACGGATAACAGTTGGAGAAAGTGACAAATACAGACAGCAGATAAGAGCCAACCAAACAAACAGACAATATGGCTAACAGATAAGATGGGCAAGCAAGCAAAGCAAAAAACAAACAAACAAACAAAATGAACAAAGGCAATGAGAAATAAAGAAGAAGCAAGACAGAATCAAACACGTCATAGAGTCATCAACAAATCATCGTATATAATACAGAAATAAATACTGGTTGGCAGTTTGAACTGTTAAAATATCAATAATGTTAAAGAGAGAAAAAAAGAAAAAACAAAAAACAAAAAAAACAAAAAACAAAAAAAACACGAATTATCATTGTGCATACACACACACACACACACACACACACACACACACACACACACACACACACACACACACACACACACACACACACACACACATTGACTAGATTAGATGTCATAGGTTGAAAGGCAGCTGACGTTATTGTTGCTAACTGAGGTAATCTACGATACTGACGTAAGGTATTTAAATAAAGTAACTTTGAAGGAAGAGAGTGATTGAGTGTTTGTGATATTTGGGGGGAGGGTGTTCCATAGTTGTGCACCAGAAAACGATAAACTATTTTTATATATGTCAATTCTTGGACGGATAATTTTGAATTGATTTTGTCTTGAGTTTGAGTATGATCGCACATTCTGATTAAACAAATTGAGAAGATATTGCGGAACATTCCTTTTTGATACTTTAAACATTGTGATACCTTTATTGAACATTAAGTGTGACTTTAGAGGGAGAATTCCTAACTGTTTAAGTTTTTCATCTGTTGTTAAAGTGGGATCTGGCATGATAAGTTTTGCTGCCCTCCTATGTAAGGTGTTCAATTTTTTTAGATGAACTTCACATGAGCTATCCCACAGTGTAGAGGCATAATCTATGTGCGATTTAATATGAGCATTATAAAATAATTGGCGTGTGTTTGTATCTGTTAGATATCTTAATTTGGACAGAATAAATAAGTTCTTGGAGATAATCCTGCATAAATAATCAATGTGGTTTTGCCAGGTAAGATTATGATCAATGAGAACTCCCAGTAGACGGTGTTCAGGTATTTGTGCAATAGAATTACCTCTCAAAGACAGATTGAGTGACAGAGGGCCAAGCTGCCGTTTTTGGCGTGTGCATATAACCATACATTCAGTTTTCGTAGGGTTCAAAGCCATGGCGTTTTTAGCACACCAATCAGAAATTTCATTTAGGCTCTTTTGTAAACGTGTGTTTACAGTCGCTATGCTTGTGTCTTGTGTATGGATTGTTCCGTCATCAGCGAACATATCACAGTGAACTGTGGGATCAGATATATGAAGTGGTAAGTCATTTATGAATACAGAAAACAGAATGGGTCCTAAGATTGATCCTTGAGGAACGCCACATTTCACATGACCCTCGGATGAATATGATCCATTAAGATGTACTTTTTGTTTGCGTTCATGAAAGTAGGAATTGAAAAATGAAACTGTTGAGTCGTTGGCAAGGTACGTTCGTAATTTAGCTAGTAAGATATCATGATCAACGAGATCAAAAGCCTTTTTAAAGTCTAGAAATACTGCTCCAGTTAATTTGCAGTCATTCATGGCTAATAACCAGGTGTCAGCAAGCCGTGTTAGGGCTGTATGACAAGAGTGGTTCTGACGGAAACCAGATTGCAGTGGGTGAAGAATACTTTTGGTTTCCAGGTAGTCTGAAAGATGTTTATGGATATGTTTTTCTAAAGGCTTTGACAGGACAGAGAGAAGAGAAATTGGCCTGTAATTATTTATTTGTGAAAGATCTTTTGTTTTTGGTAAGGGTACAACTTTGGCCTGTTTTAGAGCTCTGGGGAATACGTTGTTTTTTATGCTGATGTTGTAAATATATGTAAGTGGTTCCGTGATGTAGGGCAGACACAGTTTTAGTATTTTGGGACTGATTTCATCTGGTCCTGATGATTTTTTATTATTCATTTTATTTATATACATTCCAGTTTCATGGACTGCTATACTGGGAATACTAAATGAACTTGTATTATTGGTCCTCTCTTTGCAAAAGTTAATCAGATTTTCAGAGGGGACATATTGATCACAGTTAGAAATAGGACGGGTTAGTAGTTCTGATACTGACAGAAAATGATCATTGAATTTGTTTGCTGTGAAACTGAGAGGCGTGCCTGGGAGCTTTTTCCCACTTCCCTTAATAACTAAGTTCATTGCTCTCCATAGTGATGATACATCTTTATTGTTTTTTACCAGTCGATCAAAGAGAGACTTCTTGGCTTGACGGACCATTGATTTTACTTTATTACGCATCGTTTTGTATTCAATGAAGCGTTTTTCTTTCTTGAGTTTATCTCGTAATGACATCGCATTGATAATGTCTGTTGACAGCCATGGGGGCATTGTTGGATGCTTTACTCTTTTCCGTCGTAGTGGGGCATGTTTATTTAGGACAGTCGTGAACAAGTTGTACCAAATGTCTAGGGCTTCGTTAGGATTACTAGTACTAAACACACTACTGAACTCTACTCTACCAAGATCAGAGAGGAATGCATCCTCATCAAAGTGTTTGAATGATCTATATGTTATACATGTATGATTATTCTTTTTTATTTTTTGAACTTTGGCTGACCAGGTGCAGTTTACAGGTTGATGATCACTTATGCTTAAATCATCTACAGCTGCATTAATTATTGCCTCTGGTTTGTTTGTATAGATATGATCTAAGAGTGTTTCTGATGTTGCTGTGATTCTTGTTGGATCTTTGATTAATTGTTTTAGGCCAACCAGGGTGGTCGTTGACTGCCATGCGGGTTGTGGAGTGAGTAGGTCAAAATTAAAGTCACCTAACATTAGAATGTCTGTATGTCGTTGACACAATTTGTCCATCATCTTTAGAAAGTGGTCATGCCATTCGTATGTGCTCCTGGGATTTCTATATAAAATACCGATAAGTAAAGGTGGAGTTGTTGCAGAAGGCTTTAGCTCCACCCAGATACATTCAACTTCTTTGGTTTCTAAGTCATAACGTCTGTTGGTTATTTGTTGAATATCTCGGTGGATGTAAAGCGCAACTCCAGTTTCTCCATGGCATGAGGGATCTCGCCTGATTACAGAATAGTCTGGGATTGCTATAGCTTCATCTGTAATATGAGATGCTAGTCGTGTCTCGGTCACACCGTACAAATGGTAATAATTTTGTTTGTGTAGGAACACGCACAGGTCTGATACTTTGTTTTGGAGATGATAGACATTAACATGACCAACACGCAGATCCTGTTTTTTTCGAGTGAATGTGGTCATTGGTGATTTCAACACTGCGTCTGCACGCTGAAGTGAAATATATGAAGAGAGGGTAGAAAAAAAAATTGGTCTACCCCTAATACAAAGTGTGAACAATGATATTATACACTGATGAATACAAAATGTAACAGTGCAGAGTCTGTTTTTTTTTCTTGACAGTTCAGCCAAGACTGACTACAGGTATACACACTGTCAGTCTTCAGAGAAAAACAAAACAAAATCAGAACAAAAAGATAAGTAAGTAAACTAAAATAAAATAAAGGCTGCACTGAGGATATACTGAGCGTCTCTCGCAGTGCAATACTTGTCTCCACCTAACACTGGGCACAGGCAGACACAGCTGTAGAAAATTAGGTGGTATTAACACCACCCAAAACAAGTCAGTTTCAACCGTCGGTTGAACTGACCAAGTCAATTAAATAATTATGTCTGTAAGTCTCAGTGTCAATCTCATTCAAAGTTATAGCACAACACAGTATCAATGTAAATAAGTTGTCCCCAGGTAATATGCGACACCAACAAGGTGGAGATGGCAGCAGGTCACAACACAGCAGAAGCAAATAAATATTAAGAACGTGGAGAAGAGGTATAGAAAGATATTTAAAAGTAAGAAAGTAAACTAAGTAGCTAAATAGCTAAATAAATAAGTGAATAAATGAATAAACAAATAGGTAGAGAAATGAAAATAATAAAAGAAGATTAATTCATAAAAGGTTTTAGCACCTGCACCAATGCACTGATGATAGATGCAGGATCTACACAATTCTGTTGGGAAGTTATTGCTGTAGCACTTGATCCCAGCATTTGTTGAACTGTAGGTGATTTGGGGTGTCTTGTAGTCATGCAGGGGAATTCAGCATGATACTGTGTGTTGTTCTGCTCCGCACTGACACCAGCGGGGACTGCAGGTGGGTGTTGTAGATGGCTGGAGCTGGGGACTGCAGGTGGGTGTTGTGGGTGGCTGGATATTAGAGATGGGTGCTGTAGACGGCTGGGGACTGCACATGGGAGTTGTAGATGGCTGTAAACTGGAGACAGGTGCTGGAGATTTTTGGAGTTTGGAGATGGATGTTGTAGGTGATTGTAGACTGGAGATTGGTGTTGTCGATGGTTGGAGACTGCAGGTGGGTATTGTAGATTGTTAGAGATTGGAGATGGGTGTTGGTAATGCAGGGGTTTGGGGGCTGTTGGGGGGGTTGAGATAAGAGGTGGGCGTATTGGAGAATTGGGGCCATAACAGGGGTTTTGAACATCATAGGAACGGATGTTTAGTGCAAGAGATTTAGATCCTTTAGCACTTGGGTGAACTGAATCACGGTACATATCTTTTCTTGGTGCACCTGATTTGGTTAGGAAGGAAGGGGTGTTGTTGATGAACAGTATTCCTTCTTGCTCACAGGAGCGCCGAAGTGAGGCTGTGGACCGTGATGCAGCTTCTTTCAAGGGGTGTTGGCCAAAGGGAGGGACAATGGAAGAAGCTGCAAGTGTAGCACTGGGGAAAGATTTTCTCAGGAGACGAAGTAATCTTCCCCATTGCTCTCCTGATACAGGTCCATCATGGCAGCTGTTGATGCCGACGTGGAAGGTGACGTGTGTTATGTCGTGGGATGGTGGGCGAGAGGACAGCCACTGGCTAAGGTGATGGACTGTCAGGCCAGATACCGAGAGGTTCCTGACAATGTTACCACCTGTTGACATCTTCCTTTCATCCACTCTCTCCAAGACTGAGTCACCCAACAGTAGAGTATTACAGTTAGGGGGAATGGTTTTCTGCCTGAGACTAGTGAGAGGGGATGGGGGGTCAGCCATTGTTTTCTTGTTGACAGTGGATGATGATGGCTGAGAGGGACTGGGGACAGTGGCGTGAGGTTGTTCAGAACTGTCAGTGTCAGAGAGGACATCAAACTTGTTGGCTGTACTTATGTTATACATGTCCTTTGTGGTGGTAGACTCACATGTAGTGGTGGGTTGGGGTTTTGTTTGATTAGTGGGTTTGTCTGTTTGTTGTACTGATGTCTCTGTCTGTTGTAGGTGTTGGCAAGTGTTGATTGTTTGAAGTTGTTTCTTGATGTCACAAGTAAAGTTTTGCTGACTGTCCTTGATGGATTTCAGTTTGTTGGTGTGATCGTCAAGTTTGGCAAGTATACTCTGGTGGCTAGAGTTATTGTCTTGTATTTGACTCATAAGTTCTTCTTTCACTACTTTCACTGTGTTTTTCAGCCTTACTTCTGAGTCACTTACACACTGAGTGTTGTTTTCAGTCTGTTTGGCTATGCTGGACAGTTGGTTTGTGAGTGTCTGAATTTGTGTTTGCATTGTGGCGATGGCGAGTGTGGCAGTGTTCAATTGTTCCTGAAGATGTTTGATTGTTTCTGTACAAGCATTGTGTGTACATGCTTTGGAGGTGGCGTTGTTTACTGCTGGGTCACACGTAGTGGTTGACGGGACATTGTCGTCGGCTATACATGTAGGGGAACAATGGGACTGGACTGGTTCTGTGGTGGTCTCTAAGGAAGGTGGGAGAGTAGGGGAAGGGTGGTGGTGGCTGTCTCAAGCTGAGTGTCACTGGAGGGAGGGAGAGCATGGGGAAGAGTAGTACTGGCCGATTCAGTCTGACTCTCAGTGGAAGGTGAAGGTGGGCAGTGACGAGTGGCGACGACACACTGGTTCTCAGTTGATGGTGGGGGAGTGGGGAGGGAAGGTGGGCGGAGTGTGTCGGCTTCAGGCTGGGTGACAGTAGGTGAGGAAGGGGAAGGTTTGGATGGGGCAGGGGGACCGTTGCGTCACATTTGTTGGCACTGGGATTGGTGGTGGTGTGGATGGAGGGAGAAGGGATGGCGGGTGCCTCCTGAAGATCAATTGCAGATGTAAGGGGGGTTGAGGAGGGGGTGGGTAGCTGATTCGGACTGTCAGTGATGGCTGGAGAGAGAGAGAGAGAGACAGAGACAGAGACAGAGACAGAGAGAACAGACAGACAGAAAGGAGTGGAAGAACGAGAACGGGACACTTAGCTTGAGTATGAATCAGAATCAACTGAAACTGTCTCAGAAACAACAGAGATTAGAATGTAGCTAACAAATGTGTGGTGTGTGTGTGTGTGTGTGTGTGTGTGTGTGTGTGTGTGTGTGTGTGTGTGTGTGTGTGTGTGTGTGTGCGTGCGTGCGTGTGCGTGCGTGCGTGCGTACGCGTGCGTGCGTGTGCGTGTGTGTGTGTGTGTGTGTGTGTGTGTGTGTGTGTGTGTGTGTGTGTGTGAATTTGTATGCTTAACACACTCGTGTGTGTGTGTGTGCGTGCGTGCGTGCGTGCGTGTGTGTGTGTGTGTGTGTGTGTGTGTGTGTGTGTGTGTGTGTGTGTGTGTGTGTGTGTGTGTGAATTTGTATACTTAACACACTCTTGTGTGTGAATGTGTGTGTGTGTGTGTGTGTGTGTGTGTGTGTGTGTGTGTGTGTGTGTGTGTGTGTGTGTGTGTGTGTTTTTATGAGCGTGTACGTCACTCTGCATGTTGTATGGCCGTATTCTATGTGACGGCGAGCGCACGCGCATGCGCGTGCTGAATTTCCTTCCTGCATATATAAAGAACTCTGTGCTGCAGAGAGCTCTGTGAACAAAGGTGCTTAATGCCATGACCTTGGTGAACGCACAACACAATTGGCTGCACGTGCACACTTCTCACCTTCCTTTCCTTTTTGTACAGAGAGTTCTACATGAACCCCATGGCGGATTGACGGTGTGCCTGACAAAACATATCCCATCCAAAGTATACTGGGTATAGGATGGTCTCGCTACAAAACATACTTGGGATATAAAGTGGCCTGGGTGTTTTTCCAACCCCGTACTGTAAATTGAGCACGGCCATTTTAGAATATCTGCTGCGCCATCTGTTTATTACGCTACCTTTTTCTTTATGCTAAACTTAAAAGTTTACGAATAAATGTTAGGGGGCTGAATCTTGATGAGAAAAAAATATAGCAGATTTCAGTACACAAGAATATGCAGCGTAAACGTAAAATAATAAAAGGACAATTATGCACCTTGCCCCCCCCCCCCCCCCCCCCCCGAAAACAAACCATATATATATACACACACATATATATATATATATATACATACACACACACACACACACATACACACACACACACACACACACATATATATATATATATATATGTATGTATGTATGTATGTATG
>JAPXFY010001837.1:2500-7500 GCA_030674185.1 Monoplex corrugatus | reverse complement strand
GGAGCAGTTTCCGCGGCCAGAAGCATACAAAATTAATGCCATACTACAGTCTAGACCACAACTTAACCGAATTTTTTCAAAAGAAGTACATTGGCATCAAAGTAATTTTACAGAGCTGAAACCCAGGCATGTAAAACAATCATCAAATGTCAAAGTGCACTTTGTATATTCGTCTACATTATCGGACGTACTGCTACCGCTACTGCACTACTACTACCTACCACTATCTCAATTATTATTGCTATGTTGCTTACCAATCGCTTTAACCGGCTCACAATATCAACATATGATTTAACAATAATTTCAACAAATAAATTCGGGGGGGGGGGGGGGGGGAGGTCATGAACTCACTGAGAATTTAAAAACAACCTGAGCTGAAAAATTTGAAAACAACAACTCGAACTGAAAAACGTTGAAAACAACACTTTGAACTGAAAAACGTTGAAAACAACACTTTGAACTGAAAAACGTTGAAAACAACAACCTGAACTGAGAAACGCCAGAAACAACGACCTGAACTGAAAAACGTTGAAAACAACACTTTGAACTGAAAAACGTTGAAAACAACACTTTGAACTGAAAAACGTTGAAAACAACAACCTGAACTGAGAAACGCCAGAAACAACGACCTGAACTGAAAAACGTTGAAAACAACACTTTGAACTGAAAAACGTTGAAAACAACACTTTGAACTGAAAAACGTTGAAAACAACAACTGACTGAACGCGAACAACGACTGAACTGAAAACGTTGAAAAACACTTGAACTGAAAACTGAAAACACACTTTGAACTGAAAAACGTTGAAAAATTCAATGAGAACGCGAAACACATTTAAAAAGAAAAGGTTGAAAACAACAACTTGAACTGAAAAACGCTGAAAACGAAATATGCCTACAGCAATGTACAAGACAACAGCAAGAATACAGTCAAGCTAAATGAGCAATCTTCTTATCAACAGCAAGAATACAGTCAAGCTAAATGAGCAATCTTCTTATCTTAATTCATCATAATTACAAGCTTAAATCGTTCTTATGTCGTGCTGTTATCTAAACCCATCGGCACTCACTGCACATTACATATAACCAGACATTTTAGTGGAGCAAGGAAAATTCAAGCTGTTTTAGTTGATCAGATCCACCCGTGCGGATGCCGGGGACTTTTTCAGTATAACTAGTATTCCCACCTTCTGGAGATTCTGCGCTAGAAATGTCCTCTTTTCTGTTACTCTCTTTGTTTCTGACTCGCTCCTTGGCTTTCTGTCATTTCTTCCCATCATTTTCTGTCTTGCTGGTCTATTCATCTGTATGTGTTCAATAAAGTCTTACACATTTTCTCTTAGGATTGGTAACTGGTTAAATATATTACGTGAATTTTTGGTTCTAGGTAAATGAGATAAGCGAAAGCAAATTTTAAGTGATTTCATTTAAGTTAGGGTTAGAGTTAGTATATATGTATTAGTGTCCTTATTCATGTTTACATTTGTATTCAGGTTTGTTTTTAAATCTCCGTGTGTGATAGATTGGACGGAGTGGTCAACGCCAGGGGCATCTCCTGAGATTATGTGCGCGAAATCACTGATGTATGTACTCAATTTTTTGTTCCTTTCTTCCCCTATTGAAGTATTGTGTGTGGGGAATTTCTTGCTTTTTTTACTTCTTTCAAAAACAAACAAACAAACAAACAAAAACAAAACAAAAAAACAAAAAAACCCAGCGAGTCCGAAACTCAGAAGCCACTCTTGTCTCAAAACATCACACAAGTACAGAAGATAAATAACACAGTCAAAACTGAAAAACAACGCTACCGTGTGTGATTTGACGAGAGGGGGGTGCGGGGGGGGGGGGGGACAGAAACAGAAGGGAGACCTGAAATTAATAAGCGAAAGAGACGAGAACCAGCAAGCAAGGGAGGACTTGAGGAAAACCGGGAGAGAAAAGCACAGAACTGCAAGGACAGACGACGACACAGGCTTGGAGGAAACAGTGGATGGGTGGAGGACGGAGGGGTGGAGAGTGGAGAGTAAGTTCTCAATCAATGAAAGAACATGACGTAAGATCGACCTTTTCACAGAGCTACAGCCACAGTAAATGAACAAGAAAACGCGCAAGGAGTGGACGGACGTGCCTGAAAGCCACGAAAACAACTGCACTATTCTGCATGTAACTGCAGAGAGCGAGCGAGCGAGCGAGAGAGAGAGAGAGGGAGAGAGAGAGAGAAAGAGAGAGAGAGGTGGAGAAAGAAAGAGAGAGAGAGTGAAGAGAGAGAGAAACTGGAGAGTAACTTGAGAAAGAGACAGACAGACAGACAGAGAGGGGGGTGTGAGGGTGAGAGAGACAAAGAGAAGGGGAAAGAGGAGAACAATGATGTAAGGGGGATGGTGGCGGGGGGAGGGGAGTGCTGCCACACAGGAAGGTGGGGTGGGGGGTGGGAGGAGAAGTGGGGGGAAGAGAATGTGACGAAGGTCATACGGAACAGACAACACAGCGAGCAACATTTCACGACGTCGATTACTGATCTTCCCCCCCCCCCCACCCCCCCATCAAACCACCACCCTCTGTCTGCATCTTCAAACCCACCTCCCTGTCCCCTATCCACCCACCAATTTTCTTATCTACCATCTCCTTTATCCCGTAATTCCCATCGACCCCCTTCTCGCCTCCCAATCTCCCCCAAGCCCTCCCCCCAAGTAGAGGGGTAGAGGGAACAACAGGGGGGGAGGGAGGGGGAAGAGTGTAGGAGACTTGGAATAATGCCATGAAAAACTGGGGCTGGGGTGGGGATGCCGGGACACACACACACAGACAGACAAAGAGAGAGGAGAGAGAGGAGAGAGAGGAGAGAGGAGAGAGAGAGAGAGAGAGAGAGAGAGGAAAGAGAAAAGTGGGGTGGTGGTGGAGGGTCATGTCGCCATCGACAGGGAAGTGAAGGACGTTGGTAGATCTCTAGGATAAGTGTATTATATACCCTTCAGATAAGCGCAGAATAAAAACACGCTGAGTGTGCACGATTTCCCGTATCTTTCTTCTATCACGCAAGATCGATTGATTCTGGTAGTGTTTTCATATTTTCTGTCATGTACATTATACTGTGGCCATGGATTTGTCAAATTATACCCGTGTGTGTGTGTGTGTGTGTGTGTGTGTGTGTGTGTGTGTGTGTGTGTGTGTGTGTGTGTGTGTGTGTTGTGTGTGTGTATGTGTTGTGTGTGTGTGTGGTGTGTGCGCGCGCGCGTGCGCGTTCACGCGCGTGTGCGTGCGTGCGTATGTGACACAGAGAGAGACAGAGAGACAAACACAGAGACAGACAAAACACCGAGGGAGAGAGAGTTGGGGTAGAGGCGGACGGAGGGCCAAAACAAAGACACTAGTCTACGAACAAATCCTCATAAAGATTCAAGCCTCGGAAGCTCTAGTTCTCATTTATTCTCCTCCATATTCATTGCTTATGCATATATATATGTCCGGACATTTCTCCCTCTCAGAAAACATAACTTCATGTACATGCACACATATAAAAATATTACATGGACGCGCTTATCTACAATTATGCAAGATACGCTTTACGCAGACCACGCTTTATTGGAATTTCCGACCAACGCTATGAATAATGAGGTTTAAAATCCTCCGAGCACAAAGGAAAATATATAAATACACTGAATTCTACACGGCAGCTACTTGTTGCCTTTAACGGACTGCACTCAAAACCCTAACAGAAAGGTCAACAACAAGAACAGCAACAAAAAACATAACAAAACAAAGACAACAACAAAACGCCTTTACAAACGCGTTACGCCAAGCTACGCTTCTTTATAGGGAGGGATCTTCCTTATTCATGTCTCAATAATAATTACGCCAAACCACGCTCTCTCCCCCTTCCTCCTCTCATCTCTCTTCTTCAAATTTCTATCATCCTCATACACTCCATACCTTCTCCTCTTTCTCCTGTCTCTCTCCACTACCTTCTTTTAGTTTTTTTTAAAATAGAGATTACGCCCTTAATCTTATGCCTCAATAACAGACTGCAACGCCTAAGTTGTCGCTTCTTCACCAGGGATCTGTTTTCATTCACATGTCTCAATAACAGTACGCAAAGCTACGCTTCTTTATAGGATGTTTCGTTCATGCCTCAATAACAGACATGCCAAGCCGCGCTTCTTTTTAGGGATCTGTCTCGTTCATGCCTCAATAACAGACATGCCAAGCCACGCTTCTTTATAGGGATCTGTCTCGTTCATGCCTCAATAACAGACATGCCAAGCTTCTTTTTAGATGCTTCTTATTCATGTCTCAATAACAGTTACGCCAAGCTACGCTTCTTTATAGGGATCTGTCTCGTTCATGCCTCAATAACAGACAGCCAAGCCTTATGCCTTATTCATGTCTCAATAACAGTTACGCCAAGCTACGCTTCTTTATAGGGATCTGTCTCGTTCATGTCTCAATAATAGTTACGCCAAGCCACGCTTCTTTATAGGATTTGTCTCGTTTATGTCTCAACAACAGACACGCCAATCTACGCTTCTGTCTCGTTCATGTCTCAATAACAGATACGCCGTGCTACGCTTCTTTATAAAGATCTGGCTGTGTTTTTAAACCAGAAGCTGTCATCAAATACTAGAAATGTGCATTAGTGTTTTTTAACCAAAAGTTTTCATCAATTACAAGGAAAAGTGCAGGAAAACGTACCGTTACTGATACCTCACATCACAACAACATCTATGTAGAACAAATAGTCAGACATCCATCAACCACCCAAACGCCAAAAAGTGTGATACCACTTCTTTTCTCAATCGACAAATAACAACAACAACAGCAACAATAATGTCAATAATAATAATAATATAGCCGAACTCTACTGATGAATAACTCAAGAATTGTGCTTTTGTTCTTTTCACAACCCACATGATGATGATGATGATGATGACGACGACGACGACGATGATGATGACGACGACGACGAGCGACGACGACGACGACGATGATGATAACAATAATAATAA
>JAPXFY010001836.1:12500-31921 GCA_030674185.1 Monoplex corrugatus | reverse complement strand
TTAAAGTTTTTTTTAAAAATTTAAAAATAAAAAATTTTTAAAAATTTTAAATTAAATTTAAAATTTAAAAATTTAAAATTTTAAAATTTAAAAAATTTTTAAATTTTAAAGTAAAAAGTTAAAGTTAAATTTAAAAATTAAGAAAAAAATTTTTAAAAGTTAAATTTAAATTTAAAGTTTTTAAAAGTTAAAAAAAGGTTAAAGGGTTAAAAAAAAAAGTAAAAGAAAAAGAAAAGGGTTAAAATTTTAAAAAGTTTTAAATTTAAAAGAAAAAGTTAAAGTTTAAAAAAAAAGTAAAGGGGAAAAATTTTAAAGTTTTTAAAAGTTAAAAAGTTTTTAAAATTTTAAAGTTAAAGTTAAATTTAAAAAATTTAAAAAATTTAAAAGTTTTTTAAAAATTTAAAATTTAATTTTTTAAAATTAAAATTTTTTTTAAAAAGTTTACAAAAAAATTTAAAATTTAAATTTTTTAAATTTAAAAATTAAAGTTAAAGAAAAAATTTAAAATTTTTTTAAAAGAAAAATTAAAAGTTTTTAAAAATTTAAATTTAAATTTAAATTTAAAAAGAAAAAAAAATTTAAAAAAATTTTAAAGGGTTTTAAAAGGGTTTTTAAAAGGGTTTAAAGGGTTAAAAAGGTTTTTAAAATTAAAAAGAAATTTTTAAAAATTTTAAAATTTAAAAAATTTAAAATTTAAATTAAAGTTAAAAAAAAAAGAAAAAGGGTTAAATTTAAAGTTAAAAAAAAAAACCCTTTAAAAACTTAAAAAATTTTAAAAAATTTAAAAAAAGGGAAAATTTTAAAAAAAAGGAAAAGTTTTTTTAAATTTTTAAAAAATTTAAAAATTTTTAACGTTTAGTTAAATTTTAAAGTTTTAAAGTTCCCCAAGCTAAAAATTTAAATTTAAAATTTAAACAAAATTAAAAGTAAAAATTTTAAAAAAGAAAAAAAAGTAACTTAAAAAATTTTTCCCTTTAAAAACAATTAAAGTTTTTAAAGAAAAATTTAAAAGGGAAAAGGAAAAAAAAAAAGGTAAATTTAAAAGTTAATTTTTAAAAGAAAAAGTTTTTTAAAAAATTTTAAATTTTAAAAAAAAAAAAAGTTAAAATTTAAATTTAAAATTTAAAAAAAGTTAAAATTTTTCCCCTTAAAACCGTTAAAGTTAAAAAATTTAAAAAGGAAAAAGTTAAAAAAAAATTAAATTAAAAATTTTTAAAATTTAAAAAGTTAAATTTAAAAAGTTAAAAAAAATTTTTTAAAATTTAAAAGTTAAATTTAAAATTTAAAATTAAAACAAAAAGGTTAAATTAAAAATTAAAAATTTTAAAATTTTAAAAATTAAAAGTTAAAGAATTAAAATTTAAAAAGGTTAAATTTAAAAGGGTTTTAAAGGTTAAATTTTTTTAAAAAGGAAAAAAAATTTTTTTTAAAAAGGTTAAATTTAAAGTTAAATTTAAAAAGTTTTTGGTTAAAAATTTTAAATTTAAAATTAAAATTTAAAAAAGTAAAAGTTAAAGAAAACATTTAAAACCCCCCGTTCCCGCCCCAACCCACCCCCGTTAAATTTAAAGTTGGGGTTTTAAAATTTTTAAATTTTAAATTTTTAAATTTTTCCCAATTTAAACCCCCGGTAAAATTAAATTTTTTAAATTCCCCCCAATTTAACCCTTTTAAAACCCCTTCCCCCCAGAGTTAAACCCTACAAGCACCCCCCAATTACACCGAAACCCCAAAATTTTAAAAGCCCAAAAAGGGTTACGGTTTTAAAAATTTAAAAAAGTATTTTTCCCCCAAATTTAAATTTAAATTTTAACCCCCAATTCAAAGTTAAATTTTTTCCAATTTAAAAGGTTAAAACCCCTTTAAAAATTTTAATTCCCCAAAAATTTAAAGTTAAAGTATAAATTAAAAAGTTAAATTTTTTAAAAACTTTAATTAAAAATTAAATTTTTAAAAACGGGCCCCTTAACGTATCCCAACCCTAACCCCAACCCCAACCCCAACCCTAACCCTAACCCTAACCCCAACCCTAACCCTAACCCTAACCCCACCCTCACCCTCACCCTAACCCCTAACCCTAACCCTAACCCCTAACCCTAACCCTAAACCTAAACTTAAACCTAAACCCTAAACCCTAAACCCTAACCCTAACCCTAACCCCTAACCCTAACCCTAACCCCTAACCCTAACCCTAACCCTAACCCTGAACCCTACCCCTAACCCTACCCCTAACCCTAACCCTACCCCTAACCCAACCCTAACCCCTAACCCTTAACCCTAACCCTTAAGCCTTAACCCTAACCCTAACCCCTAACCCTACCCCTAACCCTACCCCCCAAACCCTAACCTTAACCCTAACCCTAACCCCTAACCCCTAAACCCAACCCTAACCCTAACCCCTACCCCTCACCCTCACCCTAACCCCTAACCCTAAACCCTAACACTAACCCTAACCTAACCCTAAACCTAACCCTAACCCTTAAACCCTAACCCTTAAACCCTAACCCTAAAACCCTATCCCTACCCCTACCCTCACCCCTAACCCTAACCCAACCCTAACCCTAACCCAACCCCTAACCTAACCCTAACCTAACCCTAACCCTCAACCTAACCCTAACCCTAACCCTTAACCCTAACCCTCACCCTCACCCTCACCCTACCCTAACCCTCACCCTAACCCTCACCCTAACCCTCACCCTCACCCTAACCCCTAACCCTAACCCAATCCTAACCCTAACCCCTAACCCTAACCCTAAGCATATCGTGATAAAAAATCAATTTCATACACACACATACATATATATAGAACATGAAAAAATCAACAGCACTACAACCTGTCACTGACTAATGTCCAAAACAAAAGCAGTTTTGTGCTGTAGTTTACACAGTTTTGTTAACACTACGATTGACTTCATAATAAAAACAATGAAGTTACATACCTGGCATACTCATTGGTTTCATGCTTGATCTTGTCGATGATGTCATTAGTAAAAAAGACTTGGTAAGCATCCAACAGTGTTGGGTCAGCAATGTCTTGAAAGACGTGGGGTTGCAAACCGCATGTTTTGGCAGCGGAGAAGACAGGTACTTGTGGAAAGTTCCGAAGATTTTTCACCCAGGTGCTGCCATCATCTTCATCGCCACTATCGTCACTGGCAGTGTCAACCTCAGTGTCAACTTCAGACTGATCAGGATCACTTCTCTACAGCTCAAAATCTGGCTCCAACCTCAGTGTCAACTTCAGACTGATCAGGATCACTTCTCTACAGCTCAAAATCTGGCTCCAAGACCAAAATGATTCGCTGCCCGATTACCAGAGAGATGTCAGTGTCAGTGACACTGGCTCTTTGTTCCACTGCTTCAACTCCGTCTTCATCAGTTGAATATGCGGGTTCGTCGTCGTTTTCTGGCACATCATCCACAAAATCTTCCTCTTCAGCACTTTCATTACTGCTTTCATAATTATCAACGTCTAGATCATCGTCAGAACCAGCCTGAATTATCAATTCTGCTACTTCAGCGGCCATGAAAATTGTCCGTTTAGCCATGTTTACACAGCAGAGTGAACGACGCGGGTAATACAAAGAGACAAAGAGTTGGGGTTAGTTGCTTTCAACTCAAATTAAACAATGAAACTGCCCCTTGTAAGGCAACAACATGGCATCGTACGATGTGGTAGAGTTCCTTTGTATAGTTACGGCATGTTTTGAGGGAATTTACGGTGACATGTTGATGCATTCAATTTTAGAACAGTCGTTGTGAACATTTCTCGCGTCGTGTCCACAGCGACCATTCGGCCGTCGCGAGTGGGCTCACGGCATGTCCTTACGGCATAGGCAAGGCGTCGCGGCGATTCTCGCGTCATGTCGCGAAAAGGTTAACCCTTAACCACTAACCCTAAACCTAATCCCTATCCCTAACCCCTCTCCTTCACCCTTCACCCTGACCCTCACCCTAACCCCTCACACTCACCCTAACCCAACCCTCACCCCTAATCTCTAAACCTTAACCCTACACCCTTAACCCTTACTCTAACCCCTAACCCCCATCCCAACCCTCACCCTCATCCTACCCCTATCCCTAACTCTACCACCACCCCTCAACCTAACCCTACCCTAACCCTCACCCTACCCTTAACCCTAACCCCTACCCTTAAACTCTCACCTTCACACTAACCCCTAACCTTAACCCTAACCCTCACCCTAAACCCTCACCCCTTAACCCTAACCCTATCCCTCACCCCTAACCCTCACCCTCACCCTCACCCCAGCCTAACCCGAACCCCATCCCTAACCCGAACCCTCACCCGAATCCCTAATCATACCCCCTAACCCTAACCCATCAAAATCACATTATGCATCACACACCACGTCACACCCCACATCACACTGCATCACACATCACACACCACACACATCATCACACATCACACTGCATCACATGTACACCACATCACACATCCCACCACACAACCATGACACACATCACATCACACACATCACACCACATCATGTCACACTGCATCACACATCACACACTAGATTTCACACATCACACATCATACACCACACTTAAACACATCACACACCACATATCACACACCACCTATCACACACCACACATCATACATCACACACTACACTTCATACATCAAACATGACACACTACACTCCATACATCACAATCCATACATCACACAGCGCATGCAACACATCACACGTCACACGTCACACATCACACATCACACATCACACATCAAACATCACAATATGTACCACATAGGGCCTACCACAAATCACACACAACACACACATCAAAAAGTTAGGACTGCAGTTTGCTAAGGGAGACGTTTGTCCTTCTATAACAGAAAAGAAGATTGATGACAGCAAAGGGGCATCCAGGAGTCATGACCCCCATAGAATGTCAGCAGGTAAGGGCCAAATCACTTGCTCGATGGGGTTTCTCCTCTTCAGACCTTCTGCTGTCCTGCTCTTCCCACATACAAAAGAACCTTCATGTGTTTGCTTCCTTTAGCAAACTGCAGTCCTGACTCTTTGATGCGTGTTGTGTGTGATTTGTGGTATGTGATATGTACTGTGTGATGTTTGATGTGCGATGTGTGCATGTGGTGTGTGGTGTATGGTGTGTGATTGTGATGTGTGTGCTGTGTAATGTATGGATTGTGATGTATGGAGTGTAGTGTGTGATGTTTAATGTATGATGTGTAGTGTGTGATGTGTGTGTGTGCGCATATGTGGTGTGTGATGTGTGATGTGTTAAGTGTGGTGTGTGATGTGTGAAGTGTGGGTGTGATGTGTGAAGTGTAGTGTGTGATGTGTGATGCAGTGTGATGTGATGTGTTGTGATGTGATGTGGTATTTGATGCAGTGTGGTATGTGTTTTGTGTGACGTGGTGTGGTATGTGTGATGTGATGATGTGTGATGCAGTGTGATGTGGTATGTGATGTGTGAAGCAGTGTGATGTGTGATGTGGTCTGTGGTGTGCAATTTGTGTGGTGTGCTGGGTGGTGTGGTGTGTGATGTGGTGTTGATGTGTGATGTGGTGTCTGATATAATGCTGATGCAGTGTGATGTGTGATGTGATGCATGATGTGATGCATGTGTGATGCAGTGTGATGTGGTGTGTGTGATTGTGATGTGGTGTATGATGTGATGTGATGTGTGATGTGGAGTGATGACTTGTGTGGGGGTTGATGTGGTGTGTGGTGTGGCATGTATATATGTAATGTGGTGTGTGATGTGATGTGGTATGATACATGTGGTGTCTGATGTGTGATGCAGGGTGATGTGTGATGTGGTTGTGATGTCTGATGTGGTGCAGTGTGTGATGTGATGCAGTGTGATGTGATGTGTGTGATGTCTGATGTGGTGTGATATCTGATGTTGTGATGTGATGTGGTGTAATGTGGTGTGATGTGATGTGTGATGTGGTTGTGATCAATCAGTGTGATGTGATGTGTGTGATGTCTGATGTGGTTGTGATATGTGATGAGTTATGCAGTGTGATGTGATCTGTGATATAGTGTGTGTGATGTGGTGTGTGATGTGATTGTGATGTGGTGTGTGATGTGATGTGATCTGTGATGCAGTGTGATGTGTGATATGGTGTGAAATGTGTGATGTGGTATGTGATGTGGTGTGTGATGTGGTATGATGTGGATGTGTGTAATGTGGTGTGTGATATGGCACGATTTCATTGTGTAATGCAGTGTGATGCGTGATATGGTGTGTGATGTGTGTGGTGTGTGTGATGCAGTGTGATGTGATGTGGTGCATGTGGTGTATTATACATGTGATTTTGACATGGTGCGTGCTGTGTGATGTGATTGTGATGTGATGTGTGCTTGTAGTGTGATGTGTGATGTTTGTGTAATGTGCATGGTGGTTGTTATTTGTGATGTGAGTGGAAAAGTGGGTGGGGTGTGTGAAACCTGATTACCTAGATGCACAGTTTGATCCCCAGAGAAGGACAAATTATGTAAAAGAAAGAAAACTGATGACAGGAAAGGGGCATCCAGGAGTCATGACCCCCATAGAATGTCAGCAGGTAAGGGCTAGATCACTTGCTTGATGGGGGTTTCTCCTCTTCAGACCCTCTGCTGTCTGGCTCTTCCCCCAGTTTCATACTGCAACGTGTGGTGTGTGATGTGTATTGTCTGATATGTGAAGTGTAGTGTGTGGTGTGTGATGTGTGGTGTGTGATGTATGGTGTCTGAAGTGTAGTGTGATGTGTGATGTGTGAGGTGTGGTGTGTGATGTGTGGTGTATGTGTGGTGTGGGGTGTGATGTGTGATGTGATGTATAGTGTGTGATGTGTGGTGATGTCTGAAGTGTAGTGTGTGATGTGTGGTGTATGATGTGTGCTATATGGTGTGTGATGTGTGGTGTGTGACGTGTGATGTGTGTGTGTGTTGTTGGGGTATGGGGTGTGTGTTGTGTGGTGTGTGGTGTGTGGTGTGAAGTGTGATGTGATGTGTGTGATGTGTGGTGGTGGTGTGTGATGTGTGATGTTTGATGTGTGGTGTGTGATGTTTGATGTGTGGTGTGATGTGTGATGTGTGGGGCATGATGTGTGGGGAGTGATGTGGGGAGTGATGTGTGTGGGTGTGATGTGTGAGGTGTCAGGCATAATGTGGGGTATGGTGTGTGGTGTGTGATGTGATTCAGTGTGATGTGATGCAGTGTGATGTGTGGTGTGATGTGTTGCAGTGTGATGTGTTGTGCAGTGTGATGTGGTGTGTGATGTGTGATGTGTGGTGCAGTGTGATGTGGTGTGTGATGTGTGATATATGGTGCAGTGATGTGATGCACTGTGATGTGTGGTTTGGTATGTGATGTGCGATGTATGATGCAGCATGATGTGTGGTGTGATGTGTGGTGTCTGATGTGTAATGCAGTGTGATGTGTGATGTGATGTGTGGTGTAATTGTGATGTGGCATGTGGTGTGTGATGTGATGTGTGGTGCAGTGTGGCGAGTGATGCAGTGTGATGTGTGATGTGGTGTGTGATGTGGTGTGATGAGTGTGGTGTGATGCACGATGTGGTGTGTGATGCATGATGTAGTGTGTAGTGTGATGCAGTGTGATGTCCAATTAGTGTGATGTGATCTGGTGTGATGTGTAATGTGGCATGTTGTGTGGTGTGATGTGTGATCTGGTATGGTGTGATGTTGTGTGATGTGTGTGATGCATGATGTGATGTGTGATGTGGGTGTGATGTGTGATGTGTGGTGTGTGATTGTGACGAGTAATGCAGTGTGTTGTGTGATGTATGTGATGAGTGATGCCATGAGTTGTGTGATGTGTGTGATGAGTGATGCAGTATGATGTGAAATGTGTGGAGTTTGACATGCGATGTGGTGTGATGTGATGCGGTGTTTGATGTGGTGTGTGGTGTGTGATGCAGTGTGATGTGTGATGCAGTGTGATGTGGTATGTGATGTGTGGTGTGATGTGATGTGTGATGTGGTGTGGTGTTTGCTGCAGCATGATGTGTGATGTGGTGTGATGTATAATGCAGCATGTGATGTGATGTGGAGTGTGATGTGATTTGGTGATGATGTGGTGAGTGATGTGCGAGATGTGTGACATATTGTAATGTTGATGTGGTGTGATGTGATGCAGTGTGATGTGTTGCAGTATGTGATGTGATGTAGTGTGATGTGATGTGTGTGATGTGGCATGATGTGTGATGCAGTGTGATGTGTGATGTGGTGTGAGTGTGTGATGCGTGATAGTGTAATGTGGTGTGGTGTGGTGTGATGCAGTGATGTGTGCTGCAGTGTGATGTGTGCTGCAGTGATGTGTGATGTGGTGTGGTGTGGTGTGATGTGGTGTGATGTGTGGTGTGATGTATGATGGTGGTGTGATGGTGATTTGTTGTGTGATGTATGTGGTGTGATGTATGATGTGTGATGTTGGTGTGATGTGATTGTGATTGTGATGTGTGTGGTGTGTGATGTGATGCAGTGTGATGTGATGTGTGATGTGGTGTATGACAATGTTTTTGATGTGCGTGCTGTGATGTGATGTGTGATGTGGTGTGAGCTTGTGGTGTGTAATGTGTGTGGTGGTTGTGATATGTGATGATATGTAATGTGATGTAATGTGGGATGTGTGAAACTTGATTAACTAGGATGAGCAGTTTGATCCCCAGAGAAGGACAAATTTCTATAAAAGAAAAGAATATTGATGACAGCAAAGGGGCACCCTAACCCTAACCCCATAGAATGTCAGCAGGTAAGGGCGAAATCACTTATTAATGGGGGTTTCTCCTCTTAGGACCTTCTGCTGTCCGGCTCTTCCCACAGTTTCTTATTGCTCCCCAGTTTCTTATTGCAATGCATGTTAATGGGACATAACTCATGTACACTTAATACAACAGAACCTTCATGTGTTTACCTCCCTTAGCAAACTGCAGTCCTAACATTTTGATGTGTTGTGTGTGATTTGTGGTATGTGATGTGTATTGTGTGATGTTTGATGTGCGATGTGTGATGTGTGATGTGTGGTGTGTGGTGTGTGATGTCTGTTGTGTGGTGTGTGTTGTACGTGCTGTGTGATGTATGGATTGTGATGTATGGAGTGTAGTGTGTGATGTTTGATGTGTGAAGTGTGGCTTGTGATGCGTGAAGTGTGATGTGTGAAGTGTGGTGTGTGATGTGTGGTCTTTGAAGTGTGGTGTGTGATGTATGAAGTGTGTGTGTGATGTGTGAAGTATGGTGTGTGGTGTTGTGTGTGGTAGGCCTATGTGGTGTGTGATGTGTGGTGTGTGATGTGTGAAGTGTGATGTGTGAAGTGTAGTGTGTGAAGTGCAGTGTGTTAAGTGTAGTGTGTGATGTATGAATTGTGATGTGCGATGTGTTAAGTGCGGGTGTGTGATGTGTGATGTTTGGGTTGTGAGGTGTTGTGTGTGAGGTGTGGTGTGTGATGTGTGAAGTGTAGTGTGTGGTGTGTGATGTGTGGTGTGTGGTGTCTGAAGGATAGTGTGATGTGTGGTGTGGTGTCCGATGTGTGAAGTGTAGTGTGTGATGTGTGAAGTGTAGTGTGTGGTGTGTGATGTGTGGTATCTGAAGGGTAGTGTGATGTGTGGTGTGGTGTCTGATGTGTGAAGTGTAGTGTGTGATGTGTGAAGTGCAGTGTGTGGTGTGTGGAGTGTGATGTGTGGTGTCTGAAGTGGTGTGTGATGTTCGTTTGTTATTTCTTTTAACGTCTATTCACATATGTGCTTTTAGACGGGGGGAGGGGGGGGGAGAAAAAGCTTACGTTGAAACAGGCCCTTTACAGAGTAAGAAAAAATCTAACAAGCAAACAAACAGGAGCAGGTGGGATTTACAGGTATACAACAACCATGTTTAATCAAAGAAAACCTACAGGACTGTGCAGTAAGTGCCTCGCAATGTGTAAATACAGAGTGAAATCAGTATGTATCTGTTTTAGATTTATAAATGATGCAGGGAAATAAGGTCGCATTCACCGACAACACAGATACATTTGATGGTTTTACTGAATTTAGTTCGAAGTGAATTGAGAGATAATCTGTAAACTAACGTTATCTCTAGTCTTGTAAAACCCTGGTCATTTACGATGAATGGGCAAAGGTCACATTGCACTTTTACTTTGTTTTCTAATGTAGCGTTCATTTCATGCTCACATAGTGGTAAATCAAGTTCAGTACTGCCAGCCCTAATCAGCGCTGCACTTTTCGCTATTCTGTCGACCCGATCGTTATTTATGATACCACAGTGTGATGGGATCCAATAAAAAGTAACTTGTGTATTATTTGTTATTAAACAATGAATTAGAAATTTTATCTCATATATTAACCTACTATTTACCTTATATTCGCAACTTTTTAACGATTGTAATGCAGATTTCGAATCTACACATAATAAGATACTATACAAAGTCATGGGTAGATCCACTATATATTTTAGTGCCATTACGATGGCAACTAATTCAGAAGTGAAGATTGAATGCCCACATCCTAAAGAGTAAGCCTTTTCTACTTTAAATTTAGGAATTAGAAAACCAGAGCCCGCAGCACCATCATCTAGAACAGGGCCATCGGTAAATATTTTCAAATAATGTAAATATTTTGTATGTTGATGTGACAGAACATCAACTGCTAACAAGTATGGATTAGTATCTTTTCTCAAGTCATTATCAGTGTAGTTGATATCAAAAGTTGCACTGGACAATTCCCATGGGAGTAGAGGACAACATATCATTTTATGTGAATCTTTGTTAGGTACTACGCAGGAAATTTCGAAGAGCTCATGTTTTTTGGCTTGGGCTATAACTTTGTTGGAATAAATCTTTGCCTTTTCATATTGTAATGATCTTCTGGAGATTTAGTTTTTAAATAGATTTTATACATTTTCTTTTTTTCGTTCTTTGATTCCTCACATAATTGATTCCACCAACTATTTCCAACATAATTACCTTTGTTGACACATTTCCTTTTTGGTATTGAATTACTTGCTGCCTCGTGTAGCGTTAGTGAAGTGTGAATACATATCATTAACATTGTCACTTTCGTTAAACCTGCAATCTTTTGCCATTAAAATCTTACGATATGTTATCCAGTTCGCACGGCTGTACATATATCTAGGTATAACGTCGTCTTGTACTGGCGTGTTATCAAACGAGTCATTTATAACTGTGACAATTGGCAGGTGATCACTTCCAAGGGAGTCAGATGTAACATCCCACATGCTATTAATGACGAGGTCAGGTGATAACAAAGTTAGGTCAATGGCTGAAGCCTTATGTTTAGGATTGTCTGGAGTTCTAGTTATTCTACCGTCATTTAACAAGACTATTCCAGAGTCAACGACATTTTCAACAAAACAATTGTTAGAGACATACCGGCAGTCACTGTCCCAAAATGAGAATGGGCATTAAAATCCCCCGTAATCAGCCATTTCTCATTATGGTCTGAAGTCCGTAGCCAGTCACTGTTTTCTCCATCAGGGCCACGTGGATAATATATAGACATGATATTTATAGTTGACACAGTTAATTTTCACTTTCACAGCCACATAATAAACTCCATCAGTATCCTTTGGCACAGGAGGTGGAATGATTTTATAATCCACGTCTTTACGTATATAAATGGCCACATAAATCTTTGAGTTATTATCATAGACGTGTGTCACAGGAGGATAGTAATATTCTTCTAACTTTGGCAGTTTACATTTTGCCACATTTTATGATTGTAAGGCAACAATATGATGTTTATTGATGGATAAATATTGCTGCAGATGAGGATATGTGGTGTGTGATGTATCAGGTGTGGTGTGTGATGTGTGGTGTGTGATGTGTGGTGTGTGGTGTGTGATGTGTAGTGTGTGGGGTGTGATGTGTCATGTGTGGTGTGTGATGTCTGAAGTGTAGTGTGATGTGTGGTGTGCGATGTGTGGTATATGGTGTGTGATGTGTGGTGTGTGACGCGTGCTGTGTGATGTGTTTGGGGTATGGGGTGTGGAGTGTGGTGTGTGGAGTGTGGTGTGTGTGAAGCATGGTGTGTGATGTGTGGTGTGTGATGTGTGATGTGGTGGCTGATGTGTGATGTGTGATGTGTGATGTGGTGTATGATGTGTGGGATGTGGGGTGTTTGATGTGATGTGGTGTGTAGTGTGTGATGTGTGGTGTGTAATGTGTGATGTGTGGTGTGTGGATGTGATTCAGTTTGATGTGATGCAGTGTGTGTGATGCAGTGTGATGTATGAAGCAGTGTGATGCATGGTGTGCGATGTGATGTGTGGTGTGTGATATGTGGTGCAGTGTGATGTGTGATGCACTGTGATGTGTGATGTGGTGTGTGATGTGCGCTGAATGGTGCAGTGTATTGTGTGGTGTGATTATGATGTGGCATGATGTGTGATGTGGTGTGTGATGTGTGATTTGATGTGTGATGTAGTGTGATGCTAATGCAGTGTGATGTGCAATGCAGTGTGATGCAGTGTGGTGTGTTGTGTGATGTGGTGTGTGATGTGGTGTGCGATGTGATGTGTGATGTGGTGTGTGGTGTGATGCAAAGTGATGTCTGATTCAGTTTAATGTGTGATGTGTGATGTGTGATCTGGTGTGTGATGTGGTTGTGTGTGGTGTGATGTGTGATGTGGTGAGGTGTGATGTGTGATGTGATGTGATGCATGATGCAGTGTGATGTGTGATGTGGGTGTGATGTGTGATGTGCAGTACTTCTTGGGTATACTACTTAGATGTAGTCCTAGGCTCCCGTGGGAAATGACAGTCAGGCACATTAACAAATTTATGATGCGCATGCAGTACTGCGGCTACAGCAAGAAGTTTAAGACCCAAATAGTCAAATCTGCCCTGGCAGCTTATGAAAAGATCAGAAACAAAGATGAAGAAGGGGAACAGCTGATGTACAGGCCGAAAGGTTGGAAGAGAGCAGAGAGGAGAGAGGAAAAGAGAAAGAATAAACAGGAATGGTATAAGAAAGGAGGATATGAGAGCGTAGTCTTTGTCCCTCCAACACCAAAATCCAAACTGAAGAGAGACTTTGAATGTGAAATCAAGAAAACAAACATAAAGATAAGAGTAGTAGAGACATCAGGGAAGTCAATCAAAAACATCCTCCAGTGATCCCACCCGTTTCCCAACAGAAAATGTAATGACCAACAAAATTGTATGGTATGTGCAGGGAGTGAGAAGGGAGGATGCAGGGCAAACAATATCACATATCAAATAGTGTGTGATAAATGTAAATCTGTTTACTATGGAGAGACCGCTCGTAATGGCTACAGTAGGGGGTTAGAACACATGACAGCCTATAAGAACAAAGATAATGACTCAGTCTTCTATAGACATGTTAATACTACACACAAACATGAAGAAAACACACCCGAGTTTGTGATGACAGTGACAGGCAAACATAAAAGTGCTTTGGACCGACAAATCAGTGAAGCAGTCCAAATACACAACGCCCCAAGCAACCTACTGATGAACAGAAAATCAGAATGGGGTCACACACGGATAGTGAGAAGTGTTCTCACAACTGAATAGTTCTACAACAAGCCTCTGCCCACCAGTCTGACGAGGGTTCACTGAACCGATCAGGCCTAATGAAAAGAAAGTGAAATTCCTTGATGGATAATATTCGTTTAGGCGTGATATGTGTAAATTATAATAAGATTGTGCCTATTAATATTATAATTTCTCAAAAACAATGGTTCTTGGTTCAGTCTTTCCAAAGTTATGTCACTTTATATTCACAAAATCAAGACAAGTGATCACAGTTTCTGCTATGTGAGCCATGTAAAAATTGGCCAAAATTTTTATTATTTCAAAAATTCGTAACTTTCGTTACAGTCAACCAAATAAAAAGCTTTTTATAGGCCTACCGTTGTAAAGCTACTTTTTTCCTCTTTTCAGTGGTACCAATTATATAATTATTTTCAAAAAATGAAGAATTTTGTCACATAGGCCTACCTATACCTATCTATAACTTTGAAAAATGTCGAGACAATTTTCAATCGTCCTGTAGGTATGTGACAAAATTTTTCATTTTTTAAAATTAATTATATAATTGGTACCACTGAAAAGACAAAAAAGTAGCTTTACAACGGTATAAAAAGCTTTTCATTTGGTCGACTGTAACGAAAGTTACGAATTTTTGAAATAATAAAAATTTCGGCCATTTTTTACATGGCTCACATAGCAGAAACTGAGACCAGTTTTCTTGATTTTGTGAATATAAAGTTACATAACTTTGGAAAGACTGAACCAAGAACCAAAAACTGAGTATCACCAGAAAGGTCTTTACAAGCACAAGACAACTAAAGTTTTCACAAAAGTTGATGAAACTGTGCACTAATTACTGATAATCAATTTAATTAACTAAATGAGCTTTTAAGAAAATACATGTGAAGGTACTAAAATCATTACAACTTCCACAATAGCTAAAATTCTGGCTTCTAACTTACCACATACAGACTCCAGGTATTGCTCATCATGAAAAACTAAGATTAATCATAATGGTTTAGGTAATTAGCCCAGTAATTAATACTTAATCACTTTAACAAGCTTTAAAAAAGTGTATGAGAGTCCAAAAAACACAGTAACTTCTACAATAGCTGTAATTGTGGCATGTAATTTGCTACAGACTCTAGGTATCTTTCATCATGGAAAATATGATTGGTCATAATAGCTGTGGTAATTAATCCAGTAATTAATCTATTAACTTAACAAGCATAAAAAAGTATATAAGTCCTGTTACCTTTTTAACTTCCATCATAGAAATTCTGGCTTATAATTTGCCACTTGCAGACTCCAAGTAGGCTACTACTCATCATGAAAAACTATGATTAGCCATGTACCTTTGGTAATTTGTCCAGTAATTAGTCCAGTACTTAACTACCTACTTTAATGAGCTAAAGAAAAACCCTTTGTTAGAATTTTAAAACATAAGTTGCATAATAGCTGGAATTCTGGCTTATAATGTGCCACACACACACTTGGTATTATCACAAAAAATATGATCAATGATAATAGTTGTAATAATTAAACTAATAATTAAATGATCTAACGATCTTTAAAAAAAACCCACACATAACAGCCATAAAACCATTTTAACTTCTATCATTATACATGTAGTTGGAATTCTGGTTTGTAATTTGCCACAGACTGCAAGTATTATCATCATGAAAAAACATGAATGGTTGTTATACCCACTGTGACTAATCCAGTAATTAATCAATCATCTTGAAAATCTTTAAACATATCTGCCTGAGACTTCCAAAACAACTTCACTTTCCCAATTGTTGAATTCTTGTCTTGATTTTACCACAGACTCACTCCAGATCATACTCATGCAAAGGATGATGAATCATAGTAGCTGTGTTAATTTACACAGTAAATCCTGACAAACGGTATGAGTGCTGGTCTTTTGGATGAAAAACCGAGTCCCTCATACTTCAGAACACCTAAATACCCTAGTCTTAGCATACATTCTGTGAAAGTAAAGAATCCATGGCAACAAAGATTTGTCCATGGCAAAATTCCATGGAAAATCCAGTCTAAACAAAATGACACATTTGGTAGAAAAAAGGCTTAGCTGCACTATGCCAATGCAATTTTTTTTTACGTGACGCATAGTACCACGTCTAGAGGCATCACTATCACTCACAAATCAAAATACACACGTTAATCAGCACACACTGCGAGGACTCACACACAAAAAAACAGTCATATTCTTTCTTTAAGTTTTTTTTTCTTCTTTTCTTAATTTTTTCCCCCATTACTTTAAAGAAAATAAACAAGCAAACATAAAATATCATCATTACAAGTACTCAAAACATGCAAACATAAAATATAACACTATTATTATCTGCAAGCCCAGTGAAGCACTCAGTCATCTCATGGATACACGGTGTTATGTTACTTGAATTGTGAAAATAAATGTATTTTGTGCATCATGGAATAGTAACAGGATTAACAAGAGGAAAAACAAAAAGTCTGAACCATGCTCAGGTCACTTGCGCTCTTGTTACAGGGCATCAGCCAAAATCAGCTGATCAAGATGAATAGCTGCAAAAAGGAAAAAAAAAAGGCATGACTAACTCATCACTTCAGATTTTTATAGATCTGTAGGAACACACACACACACACACACACACACACACACACACACACACACACACACACACACACACGCACAGGAACACACACACACACACACACGCACAAACACATACACGCACAGTGGAATGCGCACACACACACACACACACACACACACACACACACACACACGTACACACACACAGGGAAATGAGGCAGGCTCATTTAGCATGCTTAGGCCTAATGCATTAAATAGTAGTGCCCCATTACCATAATCGTTATCATTACTTGTGCCTTTAAAAAATTCCAAACCAACTATTCAAACAAACGTGATATAATGCATGAGGAGGACTAAACATGTGAAGAAAAAAGTTCAATAAACTAAAACTTAAACCTAAACAATTTTGCTTAAAAGCCTACATAAATAGGCTTAAATGTTTTTCTTTTACTGTTTGAATCAAGTGTTGAATTAAAGAAAAAACAACAACAAATGGCCCATTAAGTTTTCATTTTGTATATAGTTACTTGAAAAATCTCAAAAGTAACAATGTCATACAAAGCAGATAAATTATTTCAGTAGGGCTAAGCAAAGAATCCATGCAAATAGATCTATCTAGATCTATTTTGATAAGTCGTCATGATCATATGATGAGATGGTCAGACTGGTTGTGCCAAGCTACTAGGACCTATATTTTCATACAAAAAAATTAATATAACAACCAGACTAATGATTTCAATAAACAAACAATCCATGCAACTAGATGATCTGATGCTGATAAGGGGGCGTGCCCAGCTTCTGCCAACTGATGTTCTGATGTCTTCCTTGCAGATAACACACACACACACACACACACACACACACACAGAGGCATTTTCACAACGAAAACTATCACTGATAAGATCAGTACGTTTTACGTCATCACCCAAAACATTGCCATCTCAATACAAACAAGTCTGCTATCAGCAGTACCTAGATCTAGATCTAGTCGTTCAGTCTTTGCCTAAGATCGACCAACAATAAGGGCCTACACCTTGCGGGACATATTTAACTATATGCCACTGATTAGATTTGTTTTAAATTTGGCATGTCAACAGAAGAGGGATTAGTCTACAAAAACATCCAATTTTCACGAAAGTCAATCTTACCGTCTGAGCTTGCAGCGGTTACAACCAAGTGGTCAGCCAAATGTCCGTCTGCTCTCGCGTGACAGCACAAAATGAAAGAACTGCAATCGGAGGCTGCAGTTCCATCTATGTTTAGCGTCCTGACACGTATTGTTTTGATTAATGACCGTAGATAATGACCAGTCACGGGTCCGATACGTGGACACCACTCCGTCAAAGCGCCGGAACGCGTCTCAGTTTTTTATCGAACGCTCGCGGCTGCACGGAGCCCGGTTTTCACACGTACCTACGTCCTGGGCGTACGACCTTGACCTTGACCTGTGTATGTGTGTGTGTGTGTCTATTTTACAGCAGTATTTTGATTCCAAGAGTGTTTCTCTTTCAGTCGTGTCAAACGGGCTTCCCCACCTACGACAGTGTAACAATTTTATCACGTGACTTCGTATGGCGGGAATATTGCAACCATCTTAAATTTGGAGTGATTCACCTTCCAAAAAACAAATTTCAAGATGACAGAAATACTTTTCGATAATGGTTTCAATGTCCTAGTTTTCCACACCACAATCACTTTTCCATGCCACTATTTCATAAATGCCCTTAAATACACGCACACATTTACGTGACGTGACCCAGTTAGATCTAGTGAGCTACCAAGTCACAAGAGCTATTGACATTCTTATTCATACAGCCAAGGCTACGCGTAGATTGTTAATCTGTGCATGGACGCAGTCGACACGGGGGCTGCCCAGTTTGTCACAGGCCAGTTTGTCACAGGCCCAGTTTGTCACAGTGGGTAGACTACTTGCTACCTCCATGCTACCCTACCCTATCTTCGGCCTGCACCAAGTGTAGGCTTGGGCGGGTTCGAAACCGGGGTTCGATACTTCGAACCTTTCCAGTTCTCATAAGGAATCGAAACCTCCGCAAGGGTTCGACAGTGGAAACTGGAATGAGAACTTGAGAACTATGATAACCGCAGATAATTGAGGCTGTTGGCTAGGTTACAGTCCGCTATTCCGAAAGACCAATGGTCCGAAGGTTCGATAGTAGTAGTTGTAGTTAGTAGTACATGTAGTAGTGAAAGTAGGAAGATGCATATATAGTGTATTTACTCTTTATCAATCTATCCGTTATCTATCAATAAACTTTTTTCTATTTCGATTATTTTTTATTATAAACCACTAAATCGTGGCTGTCTTTTTCATAAAAACATTACAAAAAAAAAGTTCCACTCACTTTCAGCATGGTTGTTGGTTCTCTGTGCCATGTTCCTGTTGTGAACATTCCACGCAGCTGGAGGAAAGGCAGCATTGGGCTGGATGTATGTATTGCCAACGTAGTTGAAAAAATTCTGCAAAGCAGGGAAGTGGTTCACAAGTCGGCGCGTTCTCCTACTCTGTTCAAGTGCACGGAAGTTGTTTCTCAGCAGTGGAATGGGCAAGTACCCGATGGCCATGACCTTTCTCACTGTGTCCTGGAGGCGCTGGTTCATTCGGTAGGGTCGCGCAAGTTCTACGTACATAGACTCACAAAGGGAGCCTAGGCACAAAAATGTGTGCACGCATGTTGAAATGGGAGATCTGAAAATCCTCCACCCTATACCCAACAGGCATGAGTTACCCAGGCAGAATCGAATCTCAAATCTTCGGATCTGAAGTCTGTGGGTTCTCGTCTCATGTAATCACCTACGTAATGTGGTCATTGCTGGGACTGATAATAAGATGCACCAACAGACATGTTCCTCCAATTCTGTCAATGGTGAATATATAACACAAGTAGGTTAGGCCTGCTGAAATTATCACATTCCTTAAAGTTTCCCTCCCAGGTCTTTTTCTGTTGACTAAACATGGCCTCCTTTTAGGGTATCCTGAAGGATGGCTTTGGACAGTGTGTCATGGGGGGGGGGGGGGCGTGACAAAATCGAGCAGGAGGCACTATTTCCGTACAGAACGTCACCCTGTTACCTGGGTGACATTTTGCACCGTCAAGACATACGTTGATTTCATGCTGAATCCAAATCCACCCATGATCATTATAATTATACCTATGATCATCTTCCCAACTCTGTCTTGTACACTTGGATGACATAATACAAGTGACTAGTCAGACCTGACCCAAACCCGTGGGGCAAATGGGACAATTTCTTCCACAGTGGACAGGTATCGGATGACATTCTGCACTCG
>JAPXFY010001836.1:0-7500 GCA_030674185.1 Monoplex corrugatus | reverse complement strand
CTCTTGTGATTGACCTTGATTTTCTGAACTTTCTCATTCCAACAGACTGGGTGCAGAGATGGCCAGCTCCTACACACCCAGATTATTGCTGGCAGCTATGACATTGGTCAGCATGTCCTACGGTCAGTTCACAACAGGTTGCAGTTTCAGCAGCGGTCAGTGTCTGTATAACGTGCAGCTAGGGCACCAGGGACAATGCGATACTGCCGCTGTGACGTCATCCAGCAGCAGTCATTGCTGTGACGCAATTCAGGGCCAAGTGTCTGGCCTTACCAGTGACGTCAATACCTTGAAGAGCCAGGTGGGTGTCCCTCTTGGGATGGGGTGGTGGTGGTGGGTTAGGGATAGGATGAAGAAAAGAAAGGATAGAGAAGAATGGGGGAAAAAAGGATGTAGATAGGTATGACGGAAAAGGAGATATTTGACATATGAAGGGGGAGAACACAAATAAAATGATGTCAGTCCTGAGGAACTGGGGAACATTGTCAGTCCTAGGATAGGCTGTCAAGCACCAGGAGAAGTCAAACGCTCCAACCCAGTGGGTCCCCAGGTGGTGGATAGGGGAATGCCCCGTAATGGGGTAGCTGCCAATATTCAATAAACAGCCCCGGACCAAATCATGGGAAGCCCTTTGGCAAGGCCGAGCACCCATCAGCCACCGTTGCTAGGATTACAGAGAAACCATGGAGAGCAGCATGGCGGATGTGCACATCAGCGGAGGAACTTTGTCTAGTCAACGGTGAAGTACACAAGACGCTGGACAGAGACGCCCAGGGTCACCTAGTTCAGTCAGAGAACTACTGCTCACACTTGTATGGAGTGGCGACCGCAAGTGCTTATCTAGTTAAAGAAAGCAATGAAATGACACAAATCTTAAAAAGTTCATCCCGCATCGCTCGTCACACGGTCAACCAAGGAGCGCGTTCTGCAACAGTGTCTCAGGCTGCAGTCGAAAAATCAGCTACTGAGACCAAAGTAATCAAAACAGCAAAAAGCTTTAATGCAGGACTGATGAAAGGAAAGAAAGACATCTTCATAGCTACTCTCAATGCCCGTACACTTCAAAAGGAGGGACAGATACCTGAAGTAATTACGTCAGCAGAATCTACAAACCAAAACATCATTTGCCTGCAAGAACATAGATTCTTACATGAAGACATTGCAACAAAAGAACACAATTTCGGAAGTTGGAAGCTGATTACATGTTCAGCTTGGAAAAACAGCGCGAATGCTACAACTGGCGGAATTGGAATGTTTCTCAGCTAACAGGCCTACAATGCACTTAGCACTGTAGAAATGATATCTCCCAGTGTAATGATAGCTTCTTTCAATGGAAATCCTCGAACCTCGATAATCTCCTGTTACAGTCCCACTAATATAAGTGATGAAAGATTTTATCAGGACTTAACATCAGTCACCAGACAAGTCCCGAAGCACAACATCCTCATTACTGGTGGCGACTTCAATGCACAACTTGGAAACCTTGATGGCTTCAGATATGCATATCACGCTCAGACTAACAGAAACGGCTCTATCCTAAAAGGCTATCTCAATGAAAACAATCTCTTATGCCTCAACACTCCATACCAGAAAAGACCAGGTCAGCTGTGGACACACAAATCTCCAAATGGGAGCAAAACACAACTCAACCATATTATCATCAATAAAAAATGGAAAAATAGTGCAAAAAATTGCAGAGCATTCAACTCTTTTGTCAGTGCTGCATCAGACCACCGCATCGTTTCTGCTCGACTTCGATTGAGCCTTCGAGCAAATAAAAAGAAATCTTGCAATACTACCCCATATGACTGGTCAGATCTAAACGACAACCCTGAAATTCGTAACATCTGTATAACAAGGGTGAGAAATAGATTTGCTGCCCTACAAGATACAACCTCAGCAAAGACTGCTAACATGACATACAACCACTTTGAAATGGCGTGTAAAGAAACAGCTGCAGACACTATCCCGCTGAAACCCAAAGTAAAAAAACAAACTCCATGGGTGAATGAGGATATCTGTCAAAAACGCAAGCAACTACAAGAAGCCGCACAACTAAAAGACTCTCAAACATCCCCTGAGAACATCTTTTACTTCAATAATGCTCGTGCTGCTCTCATAGAGGCCTATGAAGCAGAGCAAACGAACTACCTACAAAGCAAGATCGGCCAGATCACAAATGCTGTCATCAACGAAAAGCCTGCTGTTGCCTGGAAGATCGTGAACGAAATAAGTGGTAGAAAAAGCTGCAACAGAGCAAAGCTAAAAGCATCTAGCCAAGAAGAGCGAGTAAAACTGTGGCAACAACACTTCCAAGACCTACACGGGAAACCTCCAGACATCTCTGAAGAAGAAATAACTCCAGTTTTCACGAAGGAGTTGAATATCAAGAAAGGGCCGTTTACGTTGGACGAACTACTGATAGCAGTGAAAGGCATTCAGTGTGGAAAAGCATGCGGACTCGATGAGATACCAGCAGAAGTATGGAAAATAGAGGAATTTCACCAGATACTGCTGGAATGCTGCAACAACATTTATAACCAAGACCCAATAGACGAATGGACTAAAGGGTGCCTGCTTCCTTTCCCCAAGAAAGGTGACCTCGGAATCACAAAGAACTATCGTGGTATCACATTAACTGCAATTTCTGCAAAGATCTACAACCTAATGCTCCTAAATAGGATAAGGCCGGGGATAGATCCAGTTCTGAGGAAAAACCAAAATGGGTTTCGCCAAAACAGATCGACATCAGGACAAATACTCACCATCAGACGTATATTGGAAGGCATAAAAACCAAAAACCTCCCAGCTGTTCTCTTATTTATAGACTTTTCCAAAGCTTTTGATTCGATTCACCGAGGACAGATGGAGATTCTAACTGCGTATGGACTACCCAAGGAAACAGTAGATGCCATCATGATGCTGTATCAGAATACCCGCTGTATGGTTCGCTCCCCCGATGGAGACACAGACTTCTTCGACATCACTGCTGGAGTTCTTCAAGGAGATATGCTTGCCCTTTACATTTTCATCATCTGTCTCGATTATGTGCTGAGGAAAGCAGTGGATAAGAACAAAAAAACTCGGCTTTACCCTCACAGAACAGAAGAGCAGACGCTACCCTTCGGTAAAGATAACAGATGCCGATTACGCTGATGACCTGGCTGTTCTCACAGACCTCCTAAAGGATGCAACATCTCTACTACACAGTGTCGAAAGAACAGCAATGGAGATCGGGCTCCACCTCAATGTGAACAAAACAGAGTTCATCTGTCTGAACCAAGATGCATCAGAAGGCATGAGAAGTCTCAATGGAGATACAGTCAAACAAGTTCAAGACTTTAAATACCTGGGCAGCTACATTGACTCCACAGAACAAGACGTCAACACCAGACTCGGAAATGCCTGGGGCGCTCTAAATCAACTGGACAAAATCTGGAAATCCAATCTACCAGACAACCTGAAAAAGAAATTCTTCCGAGCAGCAGTAGAGTCCGTTCTTACATACGGTTCAATCTCTTGGACCCTAACAACGACATTGGAGGAGAAGATTGATGGAGCGTATACAGGAATGCTGCGTGCAGCCCTGAACAAATCCTGTAGAGAACATCCAACTAACAAAGAGTTATATGGCAAGATCCCACCAATCAGTAGATCAATACGTCAACAAAGACTGCGCTTCACGGGACATTGCTGGCGTAGCAGAGAAGAACTGGTGGGGGATGTTCTACTATGGAGACCCAGCCGGCAAACAAAGACCAGGACGTCCGAAGAAGACCTTCATCGACCAACTGATGGATGGTACGGGCTGTCAGCATGATGAACTACCTACTGCAATGTCTGACAGAGAAGGATGGAAGAAACGTGTCATGGATAGCCGAGCAAGCTCGACATGATGATGATGATGATGACTGAGTCACACTGGACCTGAAAGCAAAGGACAGAGATGGAAAATCAGAGAGAGAGAGAGAGAGAGACAGAGAGACAGACAGACAGAGAGGAGGGGGGGGGGGGACTCAGAACTCAGAATTGTTTAATGTACATGGGCCATAACCTACAGTACAATAGTCAGTGGGGTGGGGAGGGAAATGGAGCTTTAGTGATTTACACAAATTTTGCAATGCAACTAGCTACATCATCGAAAATTGTCACTTTCTAACCACACAAACCCCATCACTTACATAATCAACCAATTAACTACCAGTTAGTCAGCTAATAAAATTGCTCATTTATAAATCAAACTGGTCAACCAAATCACCGAACAATGGGATCAGTTTCATATGAATCATTCTCACAATCCAGTACTTAATCAGCAACCAGTCAATGGACCAATCGATCAATCCATCCATCCATCAATCAATGGAATTAATCAATCAGTTAACCAATCAAATCAATGTATAATCAGTTTACCAATAACTGTAAATCAAGTAACTGATAAACCATTCAATGTTTTAAGTAACTATCTTTACCCCCCACATTCTTGTGCATCTTTTACAGTGTGAATTCAAGACTTACAAGCAACATAACAAGCACTTATCAGTTTCTATCACAATGATGTCAAAACTGCATTAGTACATACATTACCAGTTTTTCCATTTATCATAAGTATACATCATCATCATCATCACGTGCCCTGCTGCATGGTCCACTTCCATGGAACAAACTTCCTCTCTCAGTCCGTCAGCAACCTACTTTTGTCTCCTTCAAGTCCGCTCTCAAAACTCACCATTTCTCCTCTGCATAAAATCCTGACCTCACTCAACCCCCTCTGCAGCCTGTCTCCACTCGGAGGGGAATCACATTGTAATATACATAATTGTATATAATATGCTCTCTATAATTTTCCATTGCTTTTATTCTTTCTCCCCATTTATAGCCATGCGTGTGTGTGTGTGTGTGTGTGTGTGTGTGTGTGTGTGTGTGTGTGTGTGTGTGTGTGTGTGTGTGTTGTGTGTGTGTGTGTTTGTGTGCGTGCATGTGTGTGCGTGCGTGCGTGTGTGTCTGTTCAGCGCTTAGATTTGATTTTATCAAGATTTTGCGCTATACAAATATTTTAATTGTTATTATTAATTATTATTAATTATTATGTCGTTGTGTATACAGCATTGTGGCATGGACCCATCACAATGGTTCACCCCGTCTTATACATGTGTGCATGTATGTGTGTGTGCACACGTGTATGCGTGAATGTGTATGTGAGCGTGTGTCTGTGTGGCTCTGTGTGTGTGTATGCATGTGTGTGTGTGTGTGTATGTGCGTGCGTGTGTGTGTGTGTGTGTGTGTGTGTGTGTGTGTGTGTGTGTGTGTGTGTGTGCATGTGTATGTCTGTGTGGTAAAACCTATTGTGAGAGTGTATGTGTGTGTGTGTGTGTGTGCGCGTGCGCATGTGTGAGTGTGTATGTATGAGTGTGCGTGAGTGTGTGTGTGTGTGTGTGTGTATGTATGTGTGTGTGTGTGTGTGTGTGTGTGTGTGTGTGTGTGTGTACGCGCGCATATGTGTGAGTGACTGTGTGTGTATGAGTGTGCGTGCGTGTGTGTGTGTGTGTGTGTGTGCGCGCACGCGCATGTGTGTGTGTGAGTAAGTTAGTGTGCGTTACTGTGTGCGCGCGCGTGTGTGTGTGGGTGCGCGCCCGTGTGTATATGTATGTGTGTGTGGGTAAAACTGTATTGCGAGTGTGTATGTTGTATAGTGTGTGTGCGCGCGTGCGTGCGTGCGTGCGTGCGTGCGTGTGTGTGCGCGCGCGCGTGCGTGCGTGCGTGCGTGTGTGTGTGTGTGTGCTGTGTATGTGTGCACGTGTGTGTATGTGTATGTGTGTGTATGTATGCGTGCGTCAGGTGACTTTTACAGTTTTCTTCTTTATGTATCTCTTAATGGAGTAGTGTCACTACTACCTAGGTCTAATTTCATGATATTGTCATCATCATCATCAGGTGCCCTGCCGCATGGCGTTGGCGATCATGGATTTCCATCTGCCTCTATCTCTCGTTGCCCCTAGCATCTCCCCCACCCTCCTCGTCCCTAGCCACTCTGCAAGTCCGTCCAGCATTTTCTCCCTGGGTCTACCCGGTGCTCTCTTACCCTCCAGGTTTCCCGTTGTGACCAGGTGCTCCAAATCCCCCTTCCTCATATAATGGCCTATAAATATTGCCTGTCTTTTCCTAATCTTCCTTATGAGTGATCTACTTGTGTCTGCCTCCATCCATGGAACTCTCAACATTCTTCTTAGAAACCACATCTCGGCTGCCTCAATCTTGTTCTGGCTTTGTTTGTTGACTGTCCACGCCTCGCATCCGTACAACAGTATTGGTTCTATATAACATTCAATGTTAATTGATAGGCATTTGTTGGTAAGAATGCTTGTCATCTTCTTGAATGCTGTTTTGGCTTGGCCGATTCTGCCAGCTATTTCTGATGTGCATCTACCGTCTGATGAAATGATCGTTCCCAGGTATTTGAATTTATCAACCTGTGTCAAGGTTGTGCCATTTGCTGTTATTTTGCACGAGGGGATTTCATGTTTTTTACTGATCACCATGACTTCAGTCTTCCTGCCGTTTAGTTCCAACCCCTTACCTTTGCTTATGTTATTGTCACGGGAAGAAATTTTGGTTGCCAGACATTGCCAACATCCTGTTTCAAACTGAAGTACGGGTATGGGCCGTTTCTGCCTGAGGGGTTTCTGTGATAATATGCTCTGTTGTTATGTTTAATGAACTGACCAAGTTTCTGCTGCATCAGTGTGTGTATTCGACTGGTTTTTTTCTTTCTTTCTTTCTTTTAATACTACATTAAAGACTTGTTAACCCCTCCTACTCTAATCTCCAATTTTGTTGGTGTTGTTTGTTTTGCTGTTATGTAAACTGCAACAAGCATGCGGAGCCATGGACTTATCGTGCTGTACAAGTAAGCTTTTCTTCTCCTCATTTTAATCACTTTGACATTTACGTCGATATGCATATTTACGTAAATGTGTATAATTGTTTGTTGCTTGCGATTTTAAGTAAGTGTCTGACAGATATTTGGCAAATTGAATTGTTGTAGTGTGCACTGCGATGCATCAAGACTCACGCCATGCATTCTGTTTATGGGCTTTTACAAAAATGTTAATAATAAATAATACTTTATAGATAGCCTGATCCCGTGTGCTAACACGATGACGATGATTTATCAGTTTCTCACTGACTTCTTTTCTTTCAGTCCAACGACAGACAACACAAAACATGCAGCAATATCTCAATGTGAGAAATCATTGATTACTTCCACTAACATTCAGCAGATTTTCGCTCAAAGTATTATTTTCTTTTTCTTTTTTCTTTTCTTTTCTGTTCCCCTTTTTTTCTTCCTTCTTCTTCTTCTTCGTTGTGCTGTGGTTGTTATCTAAGCAGCCAGGGCCTTTTTGTGATATCGTTTTCGTTTTCTTAAGATTCCAATGATACGAAAGAAATGCTGATTCATTCACTCCTGTCTTCATTTTCACTTATTTATTCCTTTACTTGTTT
>JAPXFY010001835.1:22500-30000 GCA_030674185.1 Monoplex corrugatus | reverse complement strand
CACATTAGTTCTGTATTGTTTGATCAGATACCTGTACCAGTTTGGTATTGCTCCATCAATCACCTGTACTGGTTCTATACTGTTTCATCAATTACTTGTACTAGTTTTGTATTGCTTCGTCAATTACCTGTCCTACTTTTGCATTGTTTCATCAATTGCCTGTACTAGTTCGGTATTGCTTCATCAATCACCTGTCCTAGTTTTGCACTGTTTCATCAATCCGAGCTATGTCCTTCCCGCGGACCCTCCCAAAGAGAATAAGAGCCACTCCTCCCTTTCCCTTCCCCCAACCCTCCTCACCTTGCTTCCCAAGTCGCTCCTTTATCACCGACCGACCCCGAGAGGGGGTCAAACAAAAGATGCGAGGCGGGGAAGACAAGACACCCAGCGGACTGGGAGAGGGGGCCTAGGAAAAGAAACAAAAAGAGAACGAGAGAAACAGCCTCGAAAACAACAACAGCAACAACAACAAAAACAAAACAAACAAAAAACAACAAAAAACAAACAAACATCAAACAAAAACAAACAAACAAACAAAAAACAAAACCAAACCAACCAACCAACCAACCAACCAAACAAACAAACAAAACAAACAAACACCCCCCCAAAAAAAAACACCTAACCAACCAACCAACCAACCAAACAAATACAAAAAACAAACGGGCCACCACTCCCTGCCGGTTCTTCGCAGGTTTCAAGCCAGGTCTCAGTTTTCAGAGCCACAGAGCTCAATGCGCCAGAACACAGAGCCTCCAGCGATAGTTAGAACTTCGCTGACCCTCAGACTGGAGTGGCCAAAGGACAGACCTTTGACCGCAGTATACGTTCAAAGTGTCGATATTCAATGTGTCCTGCAATTCACATTAGTTCACGCAACTGGCTACGTTCTTCATCTGCTACCATGATCATTCTTTCATCTTCTCCATCACATGGCACCTGTGACACAAGTACATATGGAATTCATTCCGAGCAGTCGGACCCGTGTGCCTTCTGGCTACGCACGCTAAAGATCCCACGGCAGTTGAAAATCGTGAAAAGCAAGGCATTGTCCGGCTGCCTTAGTAAAAAACATAGAAGAGATAGGTGAATTTCCCAGGTCCCACCCCTTGAAGACTAATTAGCCTTCTTGCCTTTCTGAAGTCTTGGTTTGAAAAAAAAAGGATTAGTACCGAGCGCGGAGACATCATCATGAGAAAGTGAAACTGTTTCATCAGTCACCTGTACTAGTTTGGTATTGCTTCATTAATTCATCCACGCCTAGTCTTCTTCCAAGAATTTTCTCTCTTCTTCTGATACTCGACTATTCAGAATACCTCGACAGAGATGCAAGACTCTGCGATCTTTTGCCCATTTTTGGATCTCTTGTGAAATATTCTGTCCTTTGTTCTGAGAAATTTGTCTAACTTTTCTTCTTTTAGGACCCAACTTGAAGCACATCTTTACAGTGAATCCTTTCGTTTAACCCTTTGACTCCCGCACCTATCCACCAACTGCAAAAACTTAACCCTTTGATTCCCTCATCTCTATCCACCAACTGCAAAAACTTAACCCTTTGATTCCCTCACCTATCCACCAACTGCAAAAACTTAACCCTTTGATTCCCTTACCCTATTCACCAACTGCAAAAACTTAACCCTTTGATTCCCTCACCCTATCCACCAACTGCAAAAACTTAATCCTTTGATTCCCTCACCCTGTCCACCAACTGCAAAAACTTAACCCTTTGATTCCCTCACCCTATCCACCAACTGCAAAAACTTAACCCTTTGATTCCCTCACCCTATCCACCAACTGCAAAAATTTAACTCTTTGATTCCATCACCCTATCCACAAGCTTCCTGTGGGAAACTGATCGATAGTGTGAGGGAATCCAAGGGTTCAGGTTTTGCTTTGCTAGCATGGTTGGCAATACAGGATGCTGGTGGACAGGATGCGGGAGTCAAACGGTTAAATTAACTTTGTTCATACTGACTCTGTCCTTATCCTGTTTGAGTGCGTGCATGTAGAATGTTGTTTATGGATGGTATTAAGAATGTGTGCATGATGTTGATGTGTAAAAGTTGTGAATATTATGTGTTAAATGTATAGCTCATTCATTTTTATATTGTAGAATTCTGAAGGCCTAGAGCACTGTTAAGCGCTCTGTAAACATACATTTTTACAATTGCTGGTTTTATACCATTTCATGTTTCCTGCGACTGATTCCTCCCTATCCGTTGAATATGCGTTGCATATGTTGCTCATTTTTATGTCGTAGAGTCTTTGGTTCGGACGTTTGCCTGCCAATAACTAAACTCGAGGTTATAAGATATCATATCGTCAACCGAGCCCGACAGATCCAGACACCTGTGATGTTGGTAAGAAAATTTGAGCAGCGCCCTGAATGACGTATCTGTGAAGTGGATGAGACTCGACTGTGTGGTCCCAGTTTTCTCCAAAAACCATAGCACGCCCAGCTCTGCGTAGGAGCCGGTTAGAACAGAAAAATCCCATAATGATTTTTGAAGGGACTGGTGGGGATTCGAACCCACAACCTTCCAGTCGGTAGTCCGTTGCGTTAACCACTACACTACGGCGACTGGTGGCACGGATATCTTATTCTCCGGTGGTAAAAACTGGACTAGCGGTTAAACAAATTTTATTTTCAGAATTCCGAATTTTCTTGGATGTGTATATGTAGAGTGGCTGGGGATGAGGAGGGTGGGGGAGATGCTGGGGGCAACGAGAGATAGAGATGGTTGGAAGTCCATTTCGCCAACGCCATGCGGCAGGGCACCTGATGATGATGATGATGATGATGTATATGCATATTGTTTCACCTACACTGTCCATGCGACATGTTGCTTCAAAGTGTGTATACGACAGTTTCCGTGGAGTTTTATGCTAAGTGTTTCCGTAAGCCATCAGACACTGACATAACCTACATGATCTTTAACGTGCATAGTTCATGCTCTGCGTGTATATACACAGGAAAAAGGGTTTAGGCGTTATGTTTAGGCGTTATAAGGTCTGCACATGTGTTGACTGGGAGACGGGAACCCCCCCCCCCTCCCATCCTTTACCTCCAGGCGGGAGATACCCAGGCAGATCTCTCAGCTGCTATTTTTCTCTCGATAAAAAATTTGCATATAACAACCGCAAAATAAAAATACATATAAATGATAACGTTTTGTCTGTGACGAAGGTTCACCCGTGCAAACACGAACAGATACACTCCCTCATACATGAACACACACAACACAGACACACACACACAGACACACACACACACACACACACACACACACACACACACACACACACATACTCACACACACACACACACACACACACACACACACACACACACACACAAACACACATTAATTGATACAACACTCACAAACACACTTATACATACACACTCATACACACACACACACACACTCACACACACTCTCACGCACACACACACACACACACACACACACACACACACACACACTTGCGTGCTCGCACACACTCCCGTGCTCTCACACACACATATACACACACACACTTTGTCTCTCATACACATCTAAACACGCACTAACGCACACAAACATACTTACACGCACCACACACATACACATACACACACCTACGCATAAACACGGATACACATGCACCTTAACACACACGCCTTAACACACACACACAGGCATACAGATACACAAATAGATAGACAGACAGACAGACAGACAGACAGACAAACAGACAGAGAGACAGACACACCTCTTAAAGCACACACTCACACACACACACACACACACACTCACACACACACACATACACACACACTCGCGTGCTCGCACACACACATATACACACACACTTTCTCTCTCATACACATCTAATCACACACACGGACGCACACAAACATACTTACACACACCACGCTCACACACATACATACACATACACATAAACACACATACACATACACACGATTCAAGATGGCGGAGACTCCTAACTTGTAACATTTCAGCAGTCAAGAGATAATATGGATTAGTCCAATATGACCAGGACGAGAAGAGTCCGCCTTGTTCAACAGAAACAAGAAGTTACGTCAGCGGGAACAGCCGATCAGGAGAAGCCAACGGAGAAGCCAACGACCAACAACAAGGGAGAAGTGACCGAAAAGGCAGAGACTGTCTCCACAAATGGCGCGTCGACCGCGGTTACCACGGGCACGCAGAGTGAGACAACTCACACCACACCTGTACTCAGCTCTGCGGAACTCGTGAGTACAATTGTTGACCTCAGAAACATCATATTAGATCTGCGCCAGCAAGTTAATTCCTTAGAAAGGTCTGTGCATGCGCAGATCGAGGCCCGGTCGACAGCAACCGCCACCATTAAGATCACCAGGAACGGCCAGACACAGGCAGATCTCCAATCCACAAATCCCACGTACGCAGACGTTCTTAAACAAAAACACACACGCAGGCAGGACGATCAACAGCCACAAAAGTCAAACGAAACAAAATGTAGCAGGAATAGGCCTAACTCAAAGCAAGCGAAAACAGAGCCCGAAAAGAAAACCAAAGACGGGAAAGAACATCATCATGACATCAAAAAAGCTAAAGACGTCACATCACAGCGCAAACATGCAACGTCACACCCTCCGCAGATATCAGAACAACGTAAAATGAACCACGACCTTCCGTATGTTCTGACTGTCCACGATTCGGTGTTGAGAGATGTAAACTCAAGAAGACTGGGACGATCTTACGGTTTCGTAGGAGACTCGTGTGCTGTGAATAACATTAATGACATAAAAGGCTCTTTAGACAAGACTCTATCTCAATTTGACATTCCTGCGGACTGTATCGTTTTCCATTGTGTTCACGAACTAAATAAAGATATCGCAACAACAACTCAACATCTTACTACTTGCATCAAATATGTAGCACAAAAATACCCAAACACAAAGATAGTCATCAGCAAGGTCGCCCCTGTACGACATGCACGTATGGAGGTTCAGCGGAATTTGTACAACGCTTTCTTATCTGCTGAGCTTGTTGACATCAAAAACGTATCTTTTGTCTCCCACGAAAACCTTCGCACCAACCAGCAGTTTCTTCACGACAATATACACCCCACTGCCAGAGGAAGCAGCGTGATAGCGGGGAACCTGGGAAGACACGTTCGGGATCTCTTTTGGGAGACCCCTAGGAGAACAACACGATCACGTTCTTCACGGCTACACTCTTCTAGATTCCCCCGAGGAAGGTTCCACCATTTTAACAACTACGAACCGTGGTGGCTGCAATATGATATGTTTTAGATCTACAGTTATCAACGATTCTTGTCACAGGACTTTTTCCTCATCATCTCTTGACAATTCCCTTGATGAAAGTATACAAACGCTAGAATTTACTTAGTCAGACTATCAAGACTCGGTCAGACTATAATCTCCGTACATTTGACGGCGTGTATACCATTGTTTTATTTATTTGTTATTTGTTTCTGTTCATAATCTACCTATTTTCTCTATTAGACGGACTTTTTCCCATAGTTTTAACTACATTTTCCCCCCTACCTTTTATTAGTAGTCTAAGTAGTTAATGTTTTCTTTCTGGCCATTTTTTCTCGTACGCAGAAAACCAAAGTCTTCGTGATTATCAAACAAATAACCTTTAATTTAACATAGGAGATTAGCCAACAATGAAACTGCGCCAACAATCACAAATCAAATTTTTGCAGTGGAATTGTAGATCTATTTCCACCAATTCCGCATACCTGGAACATTTTCTCTCATCAAATCAGTGTGAAGTTTTAATTTTGCAGTCCCTTAATGTTATCCCAACCAAACTTCCCAACCTCCATAATTATTATTATCCTCCAATATATGACTTAGGAAATCCCGGGAAGAAGGTAGCTACTGCGATATATATACTTAAAGAGTTACAGTATCACATATTTAATTCCCCAGTTTTAACATCCACTGAAGACTTACACGCTTGTGCTGCCACAGTACATTTCAGTAATTCTTTCATCCTGAACGTTTTGTCAGTCTACCTGCCAACAGGTCCAAATGACCACAATACAGAATGGCTGCGTACGATTCCGGATCTGCAGCACGGTAGATGGCTAATAGGTGGAGACTTTAATTCCCACTCCCCGTTTTGGGAAAAAGATTGTTGTACTGTTACAAGCAATCGTTTAGTAGAAAACATAGTTGACAGTGCGCTTTACCTTTTGAATGATGGGAGTGTCACCAGAATTCCTGATGTTTCCAAACACCGGGCAACAGCCATCGATCTGTCACTAATATCACCAGAATTAGTACCATGCTGTACCTGGGACACTCACAGAGATACTTTGGGAAGTGATCACTTACCTATCATCATAACAATAACAAATGACAACATCAGGATGAAAGACAGCACTCCTGACATTATACCAAAATATAATTACATACGTGCTGATTGGACCATGTTTCAGACTGCTCTTGCTAAACATGAATATAAGCATTATGAAAGTGAAAATGTAGACGTTATGTTTTCTAAGTTCCAGGAGTCAGTTCTAGCTGCTGCAGACCTCTCCATTCCGAAACTCAAAACTTTTAAGTCTAATAATCGTTTGGGTAATGTTTGGTGGACAGAGGCATGTGAGAAAGCAGTTCAGTATAAAAAAGATAAATTCAAAATCTACATCAAAAGCAGAAAACCGGACGATCACATGGAAATGAAAAAAGCTAACACCCAGTGTAATAAAATCATCGCTGAAGCAAAGAAAGATTATTGGGCATCATACTGCACCACAGAAATTTCAGATTTTAAGGATTTTCATAAAGTCTGGACAAAAATGAATCAAATGAAAAACGGAGCCAACTTACCTAGATTTCCAATAATGATTGATACATGCCACAAATTTCCTTCCGACATGGACAAAGCTGAAACCTTTGTAGAACTCTTTGCTGAAAATAGTAAAGTAGATGGGTTGTCTCCTAACTGCAAACACTACAGAGAAACGGCAGCTAACAACCCTATCTTCAATGATCCAATAACTCAGAATGATTGCTGGTTTAATTCTCCGATCACCCTAGAAGAGCTAAAAAACACTATCTTGTCTCTACACAACAAAAGGAGTTCGGTAGGTGTCGATGCAGTTTCAACTGAAATGATTAAGCATCTTCCAGAAAATTATATTATATTCTTACACAAAATTTTTCAGAAATGCTGGGTGAGTGGAACTGTACCACAGGTATGGCAAAATTCTGTTGTTATACCCATATTAAAAGCAGGAAAGCCTAAAAACAATAAAAACAGTTACAGACCTATTGCGTTGACGTCCCATACGAGCAAACTAATGGAAAGATTGGTCTTGAACAGACTTATACATTACTGTGATAAAAATAACGTTATTCCGGTAAACCAGGCAGGTTTCAGAAAAGGGAGATCCACAGTTGAGCACCTGGTTAAACTTACAACTCAGATAAAACAACAATTTGCCCGTAGAAAAAGTCTTTTAGCA
>JAPXFY010001835.1:15000-17500 GCA_030674185.1 Monoplex corrugatus | reverse complement strand
AATACAGAGGCAACAGTCGGTGATTCAGAGCCCAAGTCCTTCACCTTAAGAGAGCAGAATCTGATAGCTAAGCCAGGTAGTGGACCTGAGGACAAGTTCTTCGCTTTTGGCGAACAGGAAGACACAACAACGACTAAACCCACCGTTTCGGAGACCCGGACACAAACTGTAAATGTGCCAAGCAGCATCACGACAGGCAGGTCCTTTGCCTTTGATGACCAGAAAGCAACGACAACAGAGTCTACTTTTTCTCAAATCAAGTCCGTGGCCTTTGGAAAACAAAAAGCAGTAGCCATAGAAGGCAGCCTTTCTGAAATCCAACCATTCGCCTTTAGCCAACAAATAGCAACGACGACAAAGCCCGATGATTCTGATACCAAGACGTTAGGTTTGGGCGAACTGCAAGTATTCACCACAGAACCCAGCGTCTCTGAAACCCGCTCGTTCGTCCATGAGAAACAGAAACAGACCACAGAGACACAGGGTGCCTCTGATGAAACACCGTTCGCCTTGGGCCACCAGCACCAAACAACTGAGGAACCCAGTGTTGTCGAGTCCAGACCCCTTGCCTCAGTGGAAAAGAAGATAACGACTACGAATTCCAGTCTTTCTGGGGTCATGCCTATAGTCATTGGCGATCTGGGAGCATCAACTGTAGAAGCCAATGTTTGGGACTCAGGGTCGTCATCAGGAAGACCCATATCCACGCAGACCGGGCCGTTCTCCAGCAGTGACGGGGTGAAGCCCCAGCTGATGCGGACAGGTCCTTCAGTCGTCACGTGTGGAGGGGAGACCGTGTACGCCACAGAGATCAACCATCTCATCACTGTCGTCTTCTTTCTGCAGGTAAGCTAACCCAAACGAAACGAACGAAACGAAACGAAACGAAACCAAACCAAACCAAACCAAACCAAACCAAACCAACTCTCTGTCTCTGTCTGTCTGTCTCTCTCTCCCCCCTCTCTCTCTCCTCTCCCTCTTTCTGTGTGCATGTGTGTATGAGTGTGTGTGTGTGTGTGTGTGTGTGTGTGTGTGTGTGTGTGTGTGCGCGCGCGTGTGTGCGTATGTGCATGCATGTGCGTGTGTGCGTGTGTGCGTGCGCGTGTGTGCGTGTGTGCGTGTGTGTGTGTGTGTGTGTGTGGCGTGCGTGTGTGTGTTTATCTGTGCGTGTGTGCGCGCGTGTGTGTGATTTTCGCGTTTTGTTTCGCTTGTGTGTGTTTTGTGTGCAGGCGGTCTGTCTAAAACTGCCGAGAGTCCTGTGGAAGGAACTGCTGGAGAGAGCGGGGGCCAACATACAGACCATGGTGAGACAGCTTCTGGACGAGCAGCACGACGAGGGCGCCAAACGAGAAGTGGCCATCTCCAAACTGGCCACCACCCTCAGCACCAGCAGCCGAAAGACAGCTTTCACAGCCTGTCGGGGTCAGCTGTTTACACTGTACATGCTGGTCAAGGTCTTGTACATCGTGATCCTTGTCCTCCAGTTCTGGTTCCTGTCCGTCTCCTTCGGCATCGACTTCCTGCAGTTCGGCTATTCCGTCATACGGACGAACCTCCTGAAGCATCCGACGTCGTACATCACGGATTTTCCTTCCGTGGTCCTCTGTCACTTCAGGTCGCCTACTCTCCACTTTGCGGAAGGCGGTGTTTGGGTGCAATGCGTGTTAGTCTTCAACCCGTTCTTACATAACATGCTGCTGATTGAATGGGTGGGCTTGGTGCTGTTGATGGTCATCACGTTTCTCAGCATCCTGGTCTGGCTCCGGCGACATTTCTACGACCTGTACAGCACTTCTTTCCTGACTGACCTGCTGGCTGTGGGTCTTGCAGCTCCCAGTTTTTCGAGAGTCCAAACTGAGGACGGGGATCAGACTGGCGGCAAGAGGCTGGTGGTGGAGTCTGGTGGGGACTGGAACTGGGAAGAGGAGTTGAGGAACAGGGAGAAGGTGGACAGGTTCGTCAGGGAGTTCCTGGGCGCGGATGGAGTCTTCCTGTTCCGTATCATCAGGTCCAACACCAACACGGTGCTGACTGCTGAGCTGGCCAGGGAACTGTACAAGATTTTCTCTCTGTACGATTCGGATTATGTCAGACTGGGCATCCGTTAGAATCCAGTCTTCATTTAAGAATGGCTCTTTCTAAATATTGCAGTTTTATTTGATTTTATTATTGAGGCATGGAATGGGAGTGGTTCGTTCAGAATTATCGTTAATCTTTTGCTTCTAATTCAATCAGGATCGAAAAAAAAGCATAGAGTCAGTTGGTATGATTGAGTTTGTTTTACTGTACACGCGAAACTGAGAAAAAAAATTGCTGAAAATAGTAACTCAGCTAATGACACTGACACTGACACTGACACTAAAAATGACACTGAAAACGACAATGACAATGGCAATGACAAATACAATGACACTGACAAAGACAATGACAATGACAATGACAGTGGCAATGCTAATGGCTGTTAAGCTTTCTTTTCCAACGGCGGAAGTGATAAAGTAAA
>JAPXFY010001835.1:10000-12500 GCA_030674185.1 Monoplex corrugatus | reverse complement strand
ACAACAACAATAAAGTTTAAATTGAATATGACAGCATAACACTGTATTTCCCAAACAAAGAGCATAAATATGTATTACAAGCATCTACGCAACACTGCAAATAAACTGTCAGGAGACAATCTGTCTTTGGGAGCGTAAGTGGGCAGAAAATAAGGTTACATTTCCCACCACCGTTATTTGATATGAAAGACAAAGTAATCGGTAGTGTTTAAAAAATATGTAAACTCCAATATAATTAGCATTACGCCATAAAAATTATGTTGCATACATCATATCACATCACATCACATCACATCACATCACATCACATCACATCACATCACATCACATCATGTGATATGTGATATCATATGATATATATCATATATCATATCATATCGCATCATATACATATCATATCGTAACATATAATATCACATTATATCACATCACATTATATCACATATATCATATCATATATCATATCATATCATATATCATATCATATCATATCATATCATATCATATCATATATCATATCATATCATATATCATATATCATATCATATATCATATCATCATATCATCATATCATATCATATCATATATCATATCATATCATATATCATATCATATCATATATCATATCATATCATATATCATATCATACCATATCATATATCATCATATCATATCATATATATCATATCATATATCATACATACCATATCACATCATATCATATATCATATCATATATATATCAAAAGCATATCATATATCGAAACATGTCAAATCGTTAATCTCACACGATTTCACGCATCAATGTCCATGTTTCACTGAACGCACGGAATATCTATGTCACATCAGAGCATTCTTTGTACGTGACACAGTCAGTCACGTTAGTCCCCACGCTCATCTTGCAAAGACTACACGCTACAGGCACGTAAAGTAAGGCCTTCGGTAAGCCTCGTGTTCGTTCGTTATTTCTTTTCACGCCTATTCACCAATGTGCTTTTAGACGAAAGCCTCGTGTTTACACAGGCCGGCTGGTTCATTTGATTGTACCGTGGACTCACAATCTGACGTTGTGACGTCAGCCTCAGCCTGCAACATAAAACCCAGCCTGTTCGCTGGTCATCTGAGCGGGCCTCAGTAGTTCAGTTGGTTTGAGCGTCGGATTGACATGTTAATGATTGTGGGTTCGAATCCCGGGGTGCGCTACATTGAAACTGGCCTTCTCACTGTCCCATCTTAACATCATTGTTGTTCTGGTGGTGTCAGTATAGGATCAGATAAGTCCCCCTTCCCCCACTTCCCTGGGATGGTTATCCCCGTCGGCCATATCACCTGAGGTGGGTGTCGATGGTAAAAACTGAACCAAATCAAAACCAAAAAGATTATCTGAATGTTTCTTCCTCACCCAAAGCAGCCAATTTTTACGCAGGCATGGTTGGTAGAGTCATGGACTCAAGGTCTGATATCTTGAGTTCGATCCCAGCCTGCAACATAAAAACCTGGCCTGTTCGCTGCCCGTCTTAATGTTTCCATCATTCTGGTGGTGTTAGCTTAGTGTTTCATAGGTCCCTTCTACCATTTCAAGACCTTGCCAACGCATCGGGTTTTGTGCAGGCTCAGGAAATCTGTCAGATAATTGCTGGCGGATTCGGGTGGAGCGCATGTGGAGCTGTCCGAGCGCGGTGAATCCTCTAGAAATCACTCCAATAACTCTGAATGTTTCATTCTGCTGGTGTCAGTTTACCGTTTCACAGGTCCCTTTTACCTCCATCTTCCACTGTTTCACAAGACCTTGCCAACCCATATGCCTTTCTCCGCAGGCTTGAGGAGTCTGTCAGATAAGTGCAAGCAGGTTTGGGTTGAGCGCAGATGGAATTGTCCGAGTGCAATGATTTTCTCTTGAACAAACCGTGGACTCCAGCTCATAAAGCCAACGCTACAGCAGCGAAGTCTTGACACGACACACATCATATCATTCATATCAATATAAAAATTCCATAATGACAATTCCATCTGCGCTCCATCCAAACATTCTTAGCAACGTAACATTCTTATCGACACAACGTTCTTGTCACTATAACATTCTTATCGAGGAAACATTTTTGTCATTCTTGCCGATACAACATTTTTGTCATTCTTATCACTATAACATTCTTATCAACGTAAGATACTTGTCAACATAACACACTTGTCAATGTCACATTTTTGTCAACCTTGTCAATTAACACTATCATCAACATACCGTTCTTATCAACACAAAATTCTTGACAATATAATATTCTTATCAACATAACATTTTAGTCAACATAACATTTTTTGTCATTCTTGTCAATGCAACTTTTTTTTTTTTTTATCAATATCACATTCTTATCAGTATAACATTCTCGTTAATAAAACATTTTTGTCACTTTAACGTTCTTATCAATATAGCCTTTTCATTCTTGTCACTGCAGCATTCTTATCAATATAACATTCTTATCAACATAACATTTTTTGTCATTCTT
>JAPXFY010001835.1:0-7500 GCA_030674185.1 Monoplex corrugatus | reverse complement strand
ACACACACACACACACACACACACACACACACACACACACACGTATCACCTTCCACACACTACAGAGGGGGAGGGATGCTGGGGGGGGGGGGGGGGGCGGGGCAAGAGACATTTTGACAAGTGGCGTGTTGCACCTTTATCTCAATGGATATCATTCCATACGTTTTATATGTTTACTTAGTTTCTATAAGACAGCGGAGTACAATCCAAATTAACACGACAATGGAACACATAGAAAGAAGAATTACTCGGTATCAAGTGTGTACCTGAACTGATACCAAACACATGTGATGTGTGTGTGTGTGTGTTCGCGTGTGTGTGTATGTGTTCGTGTATGTTCGTGTGTGTGTGTGTGTGTGTGTGTGTGTGTGTGTGTGTGTGTGTGTGTTGTACTGTGTGTGTATACGGTGTGTATTCACACCCCTTGCTATGTAGACAGACACACTCAATTTTCAGAGAGTTTGTGTGAAACAACAGCTTTTGTTCTTCATTCTTTAATGAAGAACATAATCATTTCTCTGATCTCATCTCATTGCTCCAATAATTCTTGTGGTGTCTGCCCAACTTCTTTTTTCAACTGTTCTGTTTTCTGCCTCCACTTTCTCCCTCCCTCTATTTCAAGACCCTTGCCAGTGCAAAAGGGTTTGAGGCAGATTTTGAAGAGTCTGCCAGATAATTACTGGCACATTTGGGGGAGAGCTTATCAGGAAACTGTTCAAGTATGAGGAATTCCTCTTGAACAGACTTTCAGCTTCTATCTTCTCTGTCTTGTTTTACCCTAACCCAAGATCTGTGTCCAGTTTTCAAGCGATTCTAAATATCTGTCTAGTTTTCACCTTAATCCAACATCTCTGTCTTTTTTTTATCCAACACCTGTGTCTTAATCCAAAACAAGTGTGACTGCCCGCGTTCAAGCAAACAGGAACCAGAAAAAATACGAAAGAAGAATAAGAACGCGTATTTAATACAACAAGACAAGACAGGCGCAAATTTTTGGCCAACTGGTCCGAGCAGCAGGGAAGTTTCAGTCTTTTTCTCCTAATTTTTGTATCTGGTGTTTGTTTGTTTGTAATCTTACGCTTGACAAAGACCAGTTGGCCGAAACGTTCTTATTCTTCTTTCCTGTTTTTTTCTGGTACCTGTGTCTTAGTTTATATTCAACATCTTAGTCTAGTTCTTTATCCAACACTTCTGTCTAGTTTTGTATCCAACATCTCTGTGTGCGTTTTTATCCTAAAATCTCTGTCTAGCTTTCTTTATCCAGCACCCCTGTCTAGTTTGTTTTTTATTCAACATGTCTGCCACACATCTCTATCCACCTTTTTTTTTTATCCAGCATCTTCAAGGATGATGGCTTACAGATCACAGTGCATGCCTAATACGTGACGAGTCCCCGAGTTCAAATCCTTATTAGAGAAGAATTTCCACCCCGCATCTTCTACTAGCTTTTCAGCGGTGGTGTGGGTCTTTAGGTGAGACGATAACAGAGAGCCAGTGTGCAGCGTGTGCTGAGCACGCAATGAAGAACTCACAAAAATAAATGAGCTATCCCTGTGGAAAATAACAAATATGGGAAGAGTCCTCAAAATAACAAAAACTATTTACAGATAGATGAAAGAAAGTAAATGATGCCGCTGTACCGTGGTGACAAGCTCTTCACATACGCATGCATACGCACACGCAAGCGATCATAAATAAAATATAAACAGACTAAATAAGCACGTGCATATGCTAAAGTGATACACACACCTGTGGCAGTATACCAGTCAATAGGAGTCATTAACCTATTTGCTCACCAGATGTCGGATCAGCAACAGTGAACAACGAACAAATGAAACAACACTCCAGAGTGAGGCAAATGCTGTCTCGTTCTCCTGGTAATCAATACCTTTGCATTCAAAAGGATTCATCTACTTCACTTCTTACACATGATTTACACAAACATTGTTAAGTCCTGTCTGATGTCATGGTTGCTGAGAGGGATCTATGCTCACACTATGCTGAACAGACATGAGAATGATTGGAACAGTTAGATCATAGGGAGAAATATTTTCTTAGTAAGTCCAAGATAAAAGGCCAACATTTCTCAAGAATATCTACCAATATCAAAGAACCCTACAAAAACAGAGTATAACTGTCGACATGAAAGGGTTAAATATAAACAACAAACAAAACAATAACCAGAAAAAACACAAAAGAAGAATATGAATGTGTATATAATACAACAAGACAAGACAGGCGCACATTTTCGGCCAACTGGCCTTTGTCAAGCGTAAGATTACAAACAAACAAACACAAAAAATTATGAGAAAAAGACTGAAACTTCCCTGCTGCTGTGTCCACTATGAGAAAAGGAATCTCACATAGGACACAGCAGCAGGGAAGTTGACATGACTCTTCGTCTGTTCTTTGTGTGGGAGGTTGACAGCTTTTATTGAGGTCAATTTCTGTAATTCTCCAGCATTCTGAGCCATAAAGTAGGTTGGAAAGGACACATCTCTGGTACAGTCTCAGTTTGGTGTAGATGCTGTACTGGGGTGACCTCAACACATTGTACAGCAAGTCTGAAGGTGTTTTTGGCTTTGGTGTAGATGCTGTACTGGGGTGACCTCAACACATTGTACAGCAAGTCTGAAGGTGTTTTTGGCTTTGGTGTAGATGCTGTACTGGGGTGATCTCAACACATTGTACAGCAAGTCTGAAGGTGTTTTTGGCTTTGGTGTAGATGCTGTACTGGGGTGACCTCAACACATTGTACAGCAAGTCTGAAGGTGTTTTTGGCTTTGGTGTAGATGCTGTACTGGGGTGACCTCAACACATTGTACAGCAAGTCTGAAGGTGTTTTTGGCTTTGGTGTAGATGCTGTACTGGGGTGACCTCAACACATTGTACAGCAAGTCTGAAGGTGTTTTTGGCTTTGGTTTTTTTTTTTTTTTTTTTTTTTTTTTTTTTTTTTTTTTTTTTTTTTTTTTTTTTTTTTTTTTTTTTTTTTTTTTTTTTTTTTTTTTTTTTTTTTTTTTTTTTTTTTTTTTTTTTTTTTTTTTTTTTTTTTTTTTTTTTTTTTTTTTTTTTTTTTTTTTTTTTTTTTTTTTTTTTTTTTTTTTTTTTTTTTTTTTTTTTTTTTTTTTTTTTTTTTTTTTTTTTTTTTTTTTTTTTTTTTTTTTTTTTTTTTTTTTTTTTTTTTTTTTTTTTTTTTTTTTTTTTTTTTTTTTTTTTTTTTTTTTTTTTTTTTTTTTTTTTTTTTTTTTTTTTTTTTTTTTTTTTTTTTTTTTTTTTTTTTTTTTTTTTTTTTTTTTTTTTTTTTTTTTTTTTTTTTTTTTTTTTTTTTTTTTTTTTTTTTTTTTTTTTTTTTTTTTTTTTTTTTTTTTTTTTTTTTTTTTTTTTTTTTTTTTTTTTTTTTTTTTTTTTTTTTTTTTTTTTTTTTTTTTTTTTTTTTTTTTTTTTTTTTTTTTTTTTTTTTTTTTTTTTTTTTTTTTTTTTTTTTTTTTTTTTTTTTTTTTTTTTTTTTTTTTTTTTTTTTTTTTTTTTTTTTTTTTTTTTTTTTTTTTTTTTTTTTAAAAAAAAAAAAAAAAAAAAAAAAAAAAAAAAAAAAAAAAAAAAAAAAAAAAAAAAAAAAAAAAAAAAAAAAAAAAAAAAAAAAAAAAAAAAAAAAAAAAAAAAAAAAAAAAAAAAAAAAAAAAAAAAAAAAAAAAAAAAAAAAAAAAAAAAAAAAAAAAAAAAAAAAAAAAAAAAAAAAAAAAAAAAAAAAAAAAAAAAAAAAAAAAAAAAAAAAAAAAAAAAAAAAAAAAAAAAAAAAAAAAAAAAAAAAAAAAAAAAAAAAAAAAAAAAAAAAAAAAAAAAAAAAAAAAAAAAAAAAAAAAAAAAAAAAAAAAAAGATGAATTTTCTTTGGTGAATGCTGTATGGTGACCTCAACCATTGTAAGCATTGGTGTTTGTTGTGAGATGCTTAGGGGTGACCCAACATTGTCGCAAGTAAGGGTTTTGCTTGGTTAGTGTGTATGGGGTGCTCAACACTTTACAGATTTGTTTCTTTGGTGAGAGTTATGGGTACTCAATTGTAAGAAGTTGAAGGGTTTTTGCTTTGGTGTAGATGCTGTATGGGTGACTCAACACATTGACAGCAAGTCTGAGTGTTTTTGGCTTGTGAGATGCTGTACTGGGTGACCTCAACACATGTACAGCAAGTCGAAGGTGTTTTGCTTTGGTGTAGAGCTGTACTGGGGTGACTCACACATTGTACAGAATCTGAAGGTGTTTTTGGCTTTGGTGAGATGCTGTACTGGGTGACCTCAACACATTGTACAGCAAGTTGAGGTTTTGCTTGGTGTAGATGTGTATGGGGTGACTCAACACATTGTACAGCAAGTCTGAAGGTGTTTTTGCTTTGGTGTAGATGCTGTCTGGGTGACTCAACACATTGTCAGCAAGTGAAGGTGTTTTGCTTTGTGAGATGCTGTATGGGTGACCTCAAACATGTACGCAAGTCTGAAGGTGTTTTTGGCTTTGTGTAGATGCTGACTGGTGACTCAACATTGTACAGCAAGTCTGAGGTTTTTGGCTTTGGTGTAGTGCTGTATGGGTGACCTCAACAATTGTACAGCAAGTCTGAAGTTTTGCTTTGGTGAGATGCTGTACTGGGTGACCTCAACACATGTACAGCAAGTCTGAAGGTTTTGCTTTGGTGTAGATGCTGTACTGGGTGACCTCAACACATGTACAGCAAGTCTGAGGTGTTTTGGCTTTGTGAGATGCGTACTGGGTGACTCAACATTGTACAGCAAGTTGAGGTGTTTTTGGCTTTGGTGTAGATGCTGTACTGGGGTGACCACAATTGTACAGCAAGTCTGAAGTGTTTTTGCTTTGGTGTAGATGCTGTACTGGGGTGACCTCAACACATTGTACAGCAAGTCTGAAGGTTTTTTGGCTTTGGTGTAGATGCTGTACTGGGGTGACCTAACACATTGTACAGCAAGTCTGAAGGTGTTTTGGCTTTGGTGTAGATGCTGTACTGGGGGACCTCAACACATTGTACAGCAGTCTGAGGTGTTTTGGCTTGGTGGATGCTGTATGGGGTGACCTCAACACTGTACAGCAAGTCTGAAGGTGTTTTTGGCTTTGTGAGATGCTGTTGCTTTGTTGATGGTTGGTATCAACATTAGCAAGTTGGGTGTTTTTGGTGTACTTGACACAAGTAGTTAGGTTTGGTGGTAGCTGTACTGGGTGACCTCAACATTGTACAGTCAAGTTTTTGGTTGGTAGATGCGTACGGGTGACCCAACTTGTAAGAGTTGAGGTTTTTGGCTTGGTGTAGATGCTTACTGGGTGACCTCACACATTGAAGTCTGGTGTTGTTGGGATTCTGAGAGTCTAATGTAGAGTCGGGTTTTGGTGGTGTTTGGGGGACTACTGTACACTGAGTTTTGTTTTGTAGATGCTGTACTGGGGACCAACATTGTACCAAGTCTGGTGTTTTGGCTTTGGTAGATGCGTCTGGGACCTCAACATTGTCAGCAATTGAAGGTGTTTTTGGCTTTGGTTAGATGCTGTACTGGTGCTCAAACATGTACAGAGTGAGGTTTTTTTGGCTTTGGTAGGCTTACGGTGACCTCAACACTACAGAAGTTGAGGGTTTGTTGGTAGGGGTACACATTGTACAGCAAGTGAGGTGTTTTTGGCTTTGGTGTAGATGCTGTATGGGGTGACCAACATGTACAGAAGTTGTTGTGTTTTGGTGTAGTAGGTAACTGTAACAACTGTTTGTGTGTGTGGAACACATTTAGATTGAGGTTTTTTGGTTGTGTATGCGTTGGGGACCTCAACACATTGTAGAAGTTAAGGTGTTTTTGGTTTGGTGTGATGGGTACTGCACTGTACAGTTTAGGTTTTGGTTGTGGATGTGTTGGGTCTAACTGGGCAATTGAAGGTGTTTTTGGTTTTGTGGCTGTACGGGGTGACCTAAAGACTACAGATCTGAAGGTGTTTTTGTTGGTGTGTGTTGGGGTGACTCAACACTTGACAGAGTGAGTTTTTTGGCTTTGGTGTTGGCTGTATGGGGTGACCTAACACATACACAAGTTGAGGTTTTTGCTTTGGTTGATGCTGTATGGGGTGTCACAATTGTACGCAAGTCTGAAGGTGTTTTTGGCTTTGGTGTAGATGCTGTACTGGGGTGACCTCAACACATTGTACAGCAAGTCTGAAGGTGTTTTTGGCTTTGGTGTAGATGCTGTACTGGGGTGACCTCAACACATTGTACAGCAAGTCTGAAGGTGTTTTTGGCTTTGGTGTAGATGCTGTACTGGGGTGACCTCAACACATTGTACAGCAAGTCTGAAGGTGTTTTTGGCTTTGGTGTGATGCTGTACTGGGGTGACCTCAACACATTGTACAGCAAGTCTGAAGGTGTTTTTGGCTTTGGTGTAGATGCTGTACTGGGGTGACCTCAACACATTGTACAGCAAGTCTGAAGGTGTTTTTGGCTTTGGTGTAGATGCTGTACTGGGGTTGACCTCAACACATTGTACAGCAAGTCTGAAGGTGTTTTTTGGCTTTGGTGAGATGCTGTACTGGGGTGACCTCAACACATTGTACAGCAAGTCTGAAGGTGTTTTTGGCTTTGGTGTAGATGCTGTACTGGGGTGACCTCAACACATTGTACAGCAAGTCTGAAGGTGTTTTTGGCTTTGGTGTAGATGCTGTACTGGGGTGACCTCAACACATTGTACAGCAAGTCTGAAGGTGTTTTTGGCTTTGGTGTAGATGCTGTACTGGGGTGACCTCAACACATTGTACAGCAAGTCTGAAGGTGTTTTTGGCTTTGGTGTAGATGCTGTACTGGGGTGACCTCAACACATTGTACAGCAAGTCTGAAGGTGTTTTTGGCTTTGGTGAGATGCTGTACTGGGGGTGACCTCAATACATTGTACAGCAAGTCTGAAGGTGTTTTTGGCTTTGGTGAGATGCTGTTGGTGTCAAGAGTGCTTCCGAGGTTAGATTGTACTCTTCATTTGTGATAGATCTGTTTCCATCAATACTTGGCGTTGGCTGAGGTTTGTGTTCTTAGTGTCATCACCTCTGGGTGATCTTTAAACTCTTTGTACATGAAAAGATGAAGATTTTTGGTTTGGTGAGAGCTGTACATGTGTGACTCAACAATCGTAATGCAATCTGAGGTGTTTTGTTGGTGTCTTTGTTTCAGATGTTATCTTACCTCAATGCGTTGTCATGCTGAAAGCGTGCCTATCTGCTTTTTGTTTTACTCTGCATCCTATTTCAAATTCTCAGTTGGTTTTAGTTTTGCTTACTGCAACCAAGTGTGTATGTTTACTTTTCCTGCTAGTTGATGAGGTGGTTATAAAAGGCTTTGATGAAAGGACGATCTCTTTGGGATCCTGACACGCTACTAGGACTGTGCAATGTGTTGAGAAAGCATTTTAGAAGACCAAATAGTCGATGTGGAGCTGTTTTTGTCATTCTGAGATGTATTTGATCCAAAATACA
>JAPXFY010001834.1:15000-27500 GCA_030674185.1 Monoplex corrugatus | reverse complement strand
ACTGGGTTGTGCTTTACGTTTACTGCCATGAAACATCCTTGTGTCAACCATGTCCGAGAGATACAGACACCTGCAGTGTTGTTCAGAAGATTTCAGCAACACCCTCAACATCATGAAGTGGATGAGATTCTACTCTGTGGTCCCAGTCTTCCCAATGAGCCCCGAGCACGCTCAACTCTTGAGTAGGAGCCGGTTATAGCTGAAAAAAAAAATCCCGCAATGATTTTTTTAAGGGACTGATGGGGATTCGAACCCACAACCTTCCAGATGTGGTCTGTTGCGTTAACCACTACACCACCACGACTGGTCCTATCATTTGTTCTTTAAACCGTGGGAAAGAGTGTTAGCTGTTTCCACATGGGTCACATATTCTACAAGTCACGGATGGCTTTTGAAATGATGGTGACACCCAACTTCAAGACAGTGACTCACCTGACAATGTACAGCGCCTCTTGACTCGCACCACTGAATGCTACTCGGACATTAAGAACTGGATGACATACAATAAACTCCAGCTTAATGACGACAAGACTGAAGCTATCCTCATTGGCACCCGTCAGAAACTTTCTCAGCTGCCCCCTCTTTCTCTCTCATTATGTAACACATCAGTCCCAATTTCTGACTCAGCTAAAAATCTTGGTGTCTACCTTGACTCTACCCTTTCCATGAACAACTTTGTTTCTCAAACTGCCAGATCTTGCTACTATCACCTCCATCGTATAAGCCTGATCAGGAAGTATCTCTCTGTTGAAACAACTGCAAAACTCGTTCTCTCCTTCATAATGTCTCTCATTGACTATTGTAATTCACTCCTGTCTGGTCTTCCTGCCTCCACCATCCACATCCTAAGCGCATTCAAAACAATGCTGCACGCCTTGTACTCAAAAAGAAAAAAGCTGACCACATTTCTCCTCTCCTGGCACAACTTCACTTGCTCCCTGTATCAAAGCGCATACAGTACAAACTAGACACCATGTGCTACAAAAGCCTCAATAACGCAGCCCCCGACTACCTGTCAAGCCTACTTGAGATCTATGTTCCCTCATGTACCCTTCGCTCTGCCTCCGATCCTCTGACTTTTCGCTTTCCACGCACTAAGCTCAATACCTATGGTCCACGAGCCTTCTCTGTTTCTGGTCCACTCTCCTGGAACAAACTTCCTCTCTCAGTCCGTCAGCAACCTACTTTTGTCTCCTTCAAGTCCGCTCTCAAAACTCACCTTTTCTCCTCTGCATGAAATCCTGACCTCACTCATCCCCCTCTGTAGCCTGTCTCCGCTCGGAGTGGAATCACATTGTAATATACATTTGTATATAATATGCTCTCTATAATTTTCCATTGCTTTTATTCTTTTTCCCCATTTATAGCCATGTGTGAGTGTGTGTGTGCGTGTGTGTGCGCGCGTGCGTATGTGTATGTTCAGCGCTTAGATTTGATTTCTATCAAGATTTTGCACTATATAAATATTGTAATTATTAAATATTGTAATTATGCAGACGACTCTTTGATGAGCCACTCAAGACCAAACATTTTATTGAATGACTTAGACTTGCACGATATGTGATATAAATACTATACAGCAGACTCCTTAAAGAACCTCTTCAGAGATGTACCTCCAGAGAGAGAGAGAGAGAGAGAGAGAGAGAGAGAGAGAGAGAGAGAGAGAAGAGATGTGTGTATATATTCAGAGCCATTATCATATATCTCTACTGCATATTCAGAGCCACAGTTGTATATCTCTAATATACATTCAGAGCTACAATCACACATCTCTATTATATGTTCAAAGCCACAACCATGTATGTCTATATTCAAAACCACAATCATATATCTCTACTACTATAATCAGAGCCACAACCATATATCTCTACTATTGTACTCAGAGCTACAATCATATATCTGTATAGTCAGAGCTACAGCCATATATCTCTACTATATATTCAAAGCCACAACCATATACATATATATATATACATATATGTATAATCTATATAGATATGCACACATATATACACACATATATGCATATACACATACATGTATATGTATGCAATACATTCAAAGCCATAACCGTATATCTCTACGATATATTCAGAGCCATAACCGTATATCTCTACTATATACGAGGATGAGTCAAAAAGTAATGCCTTTTTATTTGTAACAGACGAAGTTTTTGATAAAGTTACCTGAAATGTTGCTCAGTTACAAATGATAATAACTGTGACGAAGTGAAATATTTTGTTTGGTATGTTTCCGGTTCATAGACTCGTGAGGAAAATTCAAAATGGCTGCCCCCTTAGAGCTGCGTAAAAAACAAAGAGCAGTGATTGAATTCCTTGTTGCTGAGGGGGAAACCCCTGTGAAACATTCACAGACGATTACAGAATGTGTATAAGGAGAATACATTAAGACCCTGACGAGGCTCAAAGCAAGAATCCAAGGAGTGAGACCCAACTTGCAAATCGATAGTTTCCTCCTTCTGCATGAACGTTGTTCTCTGTAAGTCTAGAGTGTCTATGTTTGGCAGATATGAAACCAGGAGTGAATTGATGTCTGTTCCCCTCTGCTACAGTCGGTATGCGGTTTGGTGTCGAGGACAGTCATTCGCATTTTTGTTCGACGTTGTTATATGGAAGTCTAGAGTGTCTGTGTCTTTGTCAGGCATGTAACCAGGAGTGAATCGACGCCTGTTCCCCTTTGCTGCAGTTGATGTGTGGTTTGGGCGGTCAGGTTAATTACTGGTATCTTGGCTCGTTCGATATGTTTTGACAAGTAAATGAGTTTTGCTGCCATGTCTAATAATAGCTGTTTATATACCTACAGGACAGTAGGGAGGTTGTTTCCATAATTTCGCCAGGGTGATGGAAGAAGATCACCAGTGTCCTGTGCCAGTCATCGTTGCTGTCCATGTTGGTCCAGGCTCTACGATGAGGTGTACGTGTTCGTGCCGCGGTAACGTGACGAGTGTCCAAGGCAGGTGTGGCTAGTGGGCGCTTCTACAACAGCGACTTCCGGCAGGGTCGGCGTTAACTGCCACGCCACGAGCCTATGGCTACGGCTCAGCTGTTCGACTCGGCTCGTTTCCTTGGCGTCGCCTTCGCAGGACTCAACGTCTGTTGTTTTCGAGGATCTTCGCTTCGTTTCAGCGTCTGTTTCAGTCAGCGCCTGTTCGCCATTCCAAGCGTCGAGAGACTCGATAGAAAATGGGAACCCTAGCATCAGGACTTGGTATGGACTGTGATTGTTCACCCTTGGTGAGACTATGTGCTGAAGGTTATTCTTTCCTCCTCATTAGGGTCATTACACACGTGGGCAAAGGACTGTGGCAAGCAGAACTTATGTATGTGGTTAACTCATGTGTTCATTGCTGACGTTTATCTTCTGTGAGAAGTGCGTTGATGATGTTCTAGGTGAATTCTGGTGTGTTTGTGGGTTTTTTGTTTTTTGTTTTGTTGTTGTTGATGATTTGAAATGTATACAATGTTGGTTTTGGGATGCCACCTCTAGCAATGCTATATCTATGTTTGTGATCTGTGCGAATGATGCGTCATGTTGTCTTGTTTGTCAGTAATAAAAAATCTGTAACTATACCTTGTCCAAGGATTTCCCTATTTACATGTAGTTAGTGAACGGGTGAGTTAGTGCTGATAGATCTGTTTCTCTGTCTTTCTACTCTAGTTCAAGCCTTAGCGAGCTTGACACTCCTACATATAGGTAAATACTTAACTGCGTTGTACATTAATAAGTTCATTTTTTCCCAATCAGCCCTATGCCTAGTGGTTGATTATACTAACTCCCACTCCTAGTCCCTCCCCCTCCCCCCCAACAAACACACTGGCACATCTGTTGCAAGCAAGTACAAATATATACATTACTGAACCAGAAAGATCAAAAATCATGTTTCATTACCGGTAGTATTTATCAAAAAGATGAGTTTTGAGGCTCACCTTGAAAGAAGAGAGAGATGATGAACAGCGGAGAGAAAAAGGCAGATCATTCCAGACAAGTGGGGCCTGGTAACGGAAGGCTCGATGTCCTATGGTTTTGTATTTTGATTTTGATTTTGCCAGAAGCTTCTGGTTGTTTGACCTGAGACTGCGTTCAGGCCTGTATGTTTTAAGCACAGAAGATAGGTAGATAGGCAAGGTACTATCAGAATGCCGATACGCTAACACCCATTTTGCCAATTGACATCTTCCAGAAAAGATACAAAACTCGCTGATCTGAAGACGAAGCATTTGATAGAGTTGCATCAAGTTAATGATATTCTGTGGAACAGCCAAAGCAAAAACTTACGAAAACAAAAACAAAAAAATATTATCGGGACAAGGCAATTATGTACTTTCTTTGGCGTTGATGTCCCCGTGCACCATCAATGACCATAACCTGAAAACTGCGCAATTTAGCGAAATAACTCAATAGTGTGCTCTCAAAAAACGTCAATGCAATTGAGAAGCGGTAAAAAAAAAGTTTTTCACCAAAATATAGCAAGGACTAAGAATTAAAGCATGCGCAAAAAAGTGGGGAGAGAGAGAGAAAGAGAGTGACAGAGAGAGACAGACAGAGACAGAAAGAGACAGACAGACAGAGAGACAGAGACAGACAGAAAAACAAACAGACCGACACAGACAGACAGACAGACAGACAGTGACACAGAGAGAGAAAAACAGAGAGACACACACACAGACAAACAAACAGACGGGCAGACACACAGATAGACAGACAAACAGACAGATACAGACAAACAGAAAACCAGACAGACAAAGATAGACAGACAGACAGACAGAGGACAGAGACAGGCAGACAGACAGACAGACAACCAGAAAGACAGACAAATAACCAGACAAACAAACAGACAGACAGAGACAGACAGAAAGACAGACAGAGTCAGTCAGACAGACAGACAACCAGACAGAGACAGATAACCAGACAGTCAAACAGACAGACAGAGAGTCAGACAGAAAGACAGATAGAGTCAGTCAGACAGACAACCAGACAGACAGACAGATAACCAGACAGACAAACAGACAGACAGACTGAGACAGACAGAAAGACAGAGTCAGTCAGACAGACAGACAACCAGATAGACAGACAGATAACCAGACAGTCAAACAGACAAAGACAGAGAGACAGACAGACAGACAGATAGAGTCAGTCAGACTGACAACCAGACAGACAAAGAAAGACAGACAAACAGACAGACAGATAGAGTCAGTCAGACAGACAACCAAACAGACAAAGAAAGACAAACAGACAGACAGATAGAGTCAGTCAGACAGACAACCAGACAGACAAAGAAAGACAGACAAACAGAGACAAACAGACAACCAGACAAAGACAGACAGACAAACAGACAGACAGGCAGACAGACAGGCAGGCAGACAGAGAGACAAACAGACAGACAACCAGACAGACAAGGACAGACAGACAGACAGAGACAGGCATGCATAGTCAGACAGACAGACAGAGACAGACAGATAAACAGACAGAGACAGACAGACAGACAGACAAGAGACAGACAGACAGACATACACACACACAGACACACACACACGCACGCACGCAAACACACACACACGTACGCAAACACACACACACGCACACACACACACACACACACACACACACACACACACACAGTCTCCTGTCCTGTTTGTTCTGGGCTGGCCTCTGTATGAAACCCCAGGTGATAATTATGAGTTACACGATCTTGAAAGTCTGCTACAGCTAGTCGCCAGACATCGCATCACGAATGACGAAGTCAAAAGAAGAATTCAGAATGAAATCGGGCCTTACACTGACCTCTTGACCTTAAGTAAGACGACGCGAACTAACATGGTATGGACACATCATTCGATCATCCGACCTTGCCAAGACAATCCTGCAAGGCACAGTCTCGGGAGGAAGGAAAAGAGGCAGACAAAAGAAGAGACGGGAAGATAATATTCGAGAGTGGACGGGCCTGGAGCTGAGGGATACCCTAAGGAAAGCGGAGAGCAGGGAGGAGTGGAGAAAGGTTGTTGGCAAGTCTTCGGAGGCGCCCCGACGGATGGCCAGTCTAAGGGATCGGTGACGGTGACGGTGACGGTGACGGACAGTTGGTCGCCAAGCATTCTTGGGTCTACCTCTCTCACGTCTTCTTTTTGGTGTCCAGTGAAGGGCAGTCCAGGTGATATTGTCCTGCTGTCTTCCTTCTGGTGTCCAGTGAAGGGCAGTCTATGTGATGTTGTTCTGCTGTCTTCCTTCTGGTGTCCAGTGAAGGGCAGTCTATGTGATGTTGTTCTGCTGTCTTCCTTCTGGTGTCCAGTGAAGGGCAGTCTATGTGATGTTGTTCTGCTGTCTTCCTTCTGGTGTCCAGTGAAGGGCAGTCTATGTGATGTTATTCTGCTGTCTTCGGATGATGTGTCCAGTACATCTCCACCATCGTATTTTCATGATGATGAAGAACTTGATGCCACCAGAAAACAACTAGCAGACATCAACAAGAGAAAAGTATAAAATATATTGGCCATGTGTCACACGCAACAAGAACACGGACCTCATGGCAACCATCTTTTAAGGAAAAACGGTGGCTTAAATGAAGAAAGGCGGACCTTTAAAAGGAGCCAGACTTACCTGAAGTTTTATAAAAAAAAATCGTTTTTCTGAGAACATATTAAGTTTTTTAATATCATTGCATAGATAAATCTTTAGTCTATTTCACCAATCCGATACCAAACTCGCATACATTGCGTCGCAGTTTGGGTACTAGCCAGGCAAGTACTTGAGAGATGAATTTTTCATGAGGCTACCCTCTGAAGGATACCCATACTGCCGCTGGTTCGTTTGGGCGGTGTTCAGTGGGTTATCGCTTTGAAAGGGAGATTATTAATATGGCATAAATATACTGTCATTTCAGTTTATTAGTATGGCATAATCGTCTTGTTGTTTGAATTTATTAATATGGTATAACCCTCCTGTTGTTTGAGTTTATCATATGACATAATCGTCCTGTTGTTTGAGTTTATTAATATGACATAACCGTCCTGTTGTTTGAGTTTATTAATATGGTATAACCATCCTGTTGTTTGAGTTTGTTAATATGGCATAACCATCCTGTTGTTTGAGTTTATTAATATGACATAACCGTCCTGTTGTTTGAGTTTATTGATATGGCATAACCATCCTGTTGTTTAAGTTTATTAATATGACATAACCGTCCTGTTGTTTGAGTTTATTCATATGGCATAACCATCCTGTTTGTTTGAGTCTGTTAATATGGCATAACCATCCTGTTGTTTGAGTTTATTAATATGGCATAACCATCCTGTTGTTTGAGTCTGTTAATATGGCATAACCGTCCTGTTGTTTGAGTTTGTTAATATGGCATAACCGTCCTGTTGTTTGAGTTTATTAATATGGCATAACCGTCCTGTTGTTTGAGTTTATTAATATGGCATAACCATCCTGTTGTTTGAGTTTATTGATATGGCATAAACCTTCTGTTGTTTGAGTTTATTGATATGGCAAAACCATCCTGTTGTTTGAGTTTATTGATATGGCATAACCATCCTGTTGTTTGAGTTTATTAATATGGCATAACCTTCCTGTTGTTTGAGTTTATTAATATGGCATAACCTTCCTGTTGTTTGGGTTTATTGATATGGCATAACCATCCTGTTGTTTGAGTTTATTAATATGGCATAAACCTTCTGTTGTTTGAGTCTGTTAATATGGCATAACCCTCCTGTTGTTTGAGTTTCTTGATATGGCATAACCATCCTGTTGTTTGAGTTTCTTGATATGGCATAACCATCCTGTTGTTTGAGTCTGTTAATATGGCATAGCAATCCTGTTGTTTGAGTTTCTTGATATGGCATAACCATCCTGTTGTTTGAGTCTGTTAATATGGCATAACCATCTTGTTGTTTGAGTTTATTAATATGGCATAACCTTCCTGTTGTTTGAGTTTATTGATATGGCATAAACCTTCTGTTGTTTGAGTCTGTTAATATGGCATAACCATCCTGTTGTTTGAGTTTATTGATATGGCATAAACCTTCTGTTGTTTGAGTTTATTAATATGGTATAACCATCCTGTTGTTTGAGTCTGTTAATATGGCATAACCATCCTGTTGTTTGAGTTTATTAATATGGTATAACCATCCTGTTGTTTGAGTTTGTTAATATGGCATAACCGTCCTGTTGTTTGAGTTTATTGATATGGCATAACCATCCTGTTTGTTTGAGTTTACTAATATGGCATAACCATCCTGTTGTTTGAGTTTATTGATATGGCATAAACCTACTGTTATTTGAGTTTATCAATATGGCATAGCCATCCTGTTGTTTGAGTTTATTAATATGGCATAACCCTCCTGTTATTTTCGTTGTCTGCTGCCATCTGACATGTGCCAGCGAGTAGCAGGGTATGCGCTCTCTAAGAGATCACAGGTTGGCTCATTTGAAATTCAAAATCAAATTCAAAACGATTGTAAGAGAAAACTCCGAGACAGCTTTTGGGATAACCGCGGCAGTCTCGCCCTACGTGGAAACTTAAAAATCTTGGACGCCCGCGGAAAACAAAAGGAAGAGAGAGAACGCGGAAAACAATGGAACCGGACAAAAACAACAACAACAACAACAAAATTTTAAAAACCCACTGGTCTCCTATTCAATTCGGCAAGAAAAGATTTCCAACAAAAACTCAAAAACTAATCCCCGAATGGCGCTATTGTGTGTCATCTGACCTGCGCGGGCTCGTGCGAGCTCGCGGCGGTTTTGAATATTCATGAAAATCTAGAGTAAATCGGATGAACGTTGCCGTTTCTTAAGCTCTGATCTTGCTTAAAGAGATTTCAGCCTCGTTTTGAAAGCAATCAATGAGGGGAAAAAAAGAAATCTGAAGAATAAAATACCAGAGAAAGTCGAGGCGTGTTTGTGTATTATCTGTAAGTATTTTTGTCAACTGTTTAGTTTTTGTGTGTGTAATATTACTTGTTGTTGTTTGTTTGTTTGTTTGTTTGTAATTGCAGAAAACGTGATGATTGCTTTGTGTAAATGATTCTGCAGATGGTTTTTTTTTGTGAATGTTTACGTGATGTTTTGTCCTATCGTAATATGTCCATTGCACCAGGAGTACCTTGAGGTGGCTGTTGATTGCAGAAAACGGGATGATTGCTAGTGTATAATGATTCAGTTTAGGGCTAATTTTTGTGGTGGCTTCGCTATGTAGTGTTTGTCTTTACGTATTTTGCTGATTGCACCAAGACCCTGAGGTGATTGTGTGCGGTGAGATGGTCTTTAACGACCGAGCAAATGAAAAATACACGGTGATTGTATTAACTGATAACTTTGTAGATGATGATGATGATGATGATGATTATTATTATTATTGTTGTTGTTGTTGTTATAATTATGATTACGATTATTATTCTGAGTATGATTATTTTTCTGATTACTCTAATTATTGTTCTGATGATGATCATTTTTCTGATTCTGATTATTCTGATTCTGATGATGATGATGATGATGATGATGAAGATGATGATGATGATGATGATGATGATAATGAGGAGGAGGAGGAGGAGGACAACGACGACGACGACGACGACGATGATGATGATCACTATTATTATTACTATTATTGTTACAGTAATTATTACTAGTAATATCATCATCATCATCATCATCATGATTATAATTATTATCATTGTTATTATCATTATCATCATCTCATCATTATTATTCAGATTAACGCCTATAGCAAGATATATCTCACTGTTCGCTGTAAAAGCAGACGAAACAAAAGTAGGTCGGGACAGGAGGCCAAATTGTGTCAAGTCATTCTATGTAAATTTATTTCTAACTCAATCGTGATCTTTTAATTTTAATTGTGTACACATTCATGCAATCTTCCGAAACAATGTGTTAAAACGTTAAGCTTTTGATTTCGTAAATATTGTTGTGTATGTTATTTGAACAGAATATACCGATAGGGCTGAGTATACCGATAGGGCTGAATGTACCGATAGGGCTGAGTGTACCGATAGGGCTGAGTGTACCGATAGAACTGAATGTACAAATAGGGCTGAGTGTACCGATAGTGTTGAATGTACCGATAGGGCTGAGTGTACAGCTAGGGCTGAATGTACCGATAGGGCTGAATGTACCGATAGGGCTGAGTGTACCGATAGGGCTGAATGTACTGATAGGCTGAATGTTCGAATGGCGAGTGTACCGATAGGTGGTAACAGATAGGTAGTATATACCGATAGGGCTGAATGTACGATAGGGCTGAATGTACCGATAGGGCTGAATGTACTGATAGGGCTGGTATACAGATAGGGCTGAGTTACTGATAGGCTGAATGTACCGATAGGGATGAATGTACTGATAGGGCTGGGATACGATAGGGCTGAGTATACTGATAGGGCTGAATGTACCGATAGGGCTGAATGTACTGATAGGGCTGGGTATACGATAGGGCTGGGTATACAGATAGGGCTGAAATTACCGATAGGGCTGGGTATACAGATAGGGCTGAATGTACCGATAGGGCTGAATGTACTGATAGGGCTGGGTATACAGATAGGGCTGAGTATACTGATAGGGCTGAATGTACCGATAGGGCTGAGTATACTGATAGGGCTGGGTTACAGATAGGGCTGAATGTACTGATAGGGCTGGGTATACAGATAGGGCTGAATGTACTGATAGGGCTGAGTATACTGATAGGGCTGAATGTACTGATAGGGCTGAATGTACCGATAGGGCTGGGTATACAGATAGGGCTGAGTATGATAGGGCTGAATGTACCGATAGGCTGAGTATACTGATAGGGCTGGTATACAGATAGGGCTGAGTATACTGATAGGGCTGGGTATACAGATAGGGCTGAATGTACCGATAGGGCTGGGTATACAGATAGGGCTGATATACTGATAGGGCTGGGTATAAATGGGCTGAGTAATAGGGCTGGTATACAGATAGGCTGAGTACTGATAGGGCTGGGTATACAGATAGGGCTGAATGTACTGATAGGGCTGGGTATACAGATAGGGCTGAATACTGATAGGGCTGGGTATACAGATAGGGCTGAATGTACTGATAGGGCTGGGTATACAGATAGCTGAATGTACGATAGGGCTGGTATACATAGGCTGAATGTACTGATAGGGCTGGGTATACAGATAGGGCTGAATGTACTGATAGGGCTGGGTATACAGATAGGGCTGAATGTACTGATAGGGCTGGGTATACAGATAGGGCTGAATGTACTGATAGGGCTGGGTATACAGATAGGGCTGAATGTACTGATAGGGCTGGGTATACAGATAGGGCTGATATGATAGGCTGAAGATAGGGCTGGGTATATAGGGCTGGTATACGATAGGGCTGAATGTACTGATAGGGCTGGGTATACAGATAGGGCTGAATGTACGATAGGGCTGGGTATACAGATAGGGCTGATATACTGATAGGGCTGAATGTACGATAGGGCTGGGTATACAGATAGGGCTGGTATACTGATAGGCTGATGTACCGATGGGCTGGTATACAGATAGGCTGGTATACAGATAGGGCTGGGTATACAGATAGGGCTGAATGTACCGATAGGGCTGGTATACTGATAGGGCTGAATGTACTTAAGGGCTGGGTATACAGATAGGGCTGAATGTACTGATAGGGCTGGGTATACAGATAGGGCTGAATGTACTGATAGGGCTGGTATACAGATAGGGCTGAATGTACTGATAGGGCTGAGTATACAGATAGGGCTGAATGTACTGATAGGCTAGTATACAGATAGGCTGAATGTACTGATAGGGCTGGTATACAGATAGGGCTGAATGTACTGATAGGGCTAGTATACAGATAGGCTGAATGTACTGATAGGGCTGGGTATACAGATAGGGCTGAATGTACTGATAGGGCTGGGTATACAGATAGGGCTGAATGTACTGATAGGGCTGGGTATACAGATAGGGCTGAATGTACTGATAGGGCTGAATGTACTGATAGGGCTGGGTATACAGATAGGGCTGAATGTACTGATAGGGCTGAATGTACTGATAGGGCTGGGTATACAGATAGGGCTGAATGTACTGATAGGGCTGGGTATACAAATAGGGCTGAATGTACTGATAGGGCTGGGTATACAGATAGGGCTGAATGTACTGATAGGGCTGGGTATACAGATAGGGCTGAATGTACCGATAGGGCTGGGTATACAGATAGGGCTGAATGTACTGATAGGGCTGGGTATACAGATAGGGCTGAATGTACCGATAGGGCTGGGTATACAGATAGGGCTGAATGTACTGATAGGGCTGGGTATACAGATAGGGCTGAATGTACCGATAGGGCTGGGTATACAGATAGGGCTGAGTATACAGATAGGGCTGAGTATACAGATAGGGCTGGGTATACAGATAGGGCTGGGTATACAGATAGGGCTGAGTATACAGATAGGGCTGAGTATTCAGATAGGGCTGGGTATACAGATAGGGCTGGGTATA
>JAPXFY010001834.1:7500-10000 GCA_030674185.1 Monoplex corrugatus | reverse complement strand
TCTTCTCGCTCTCTCTGTCTCTTTCTCTGTCTCTCTGTCTCTTTGTCTCTGTCTGTCTGTCTCTCTCTCCGTCTGCGTTTTTGTTTGTTGTTTTGTTTTGCTTTTGCTTTGTTTTGATTTGCGCTGCATGCACTGCTTTGCTTTCTTTAGTTTCGTTTTGTCGTGAAAAAAATTGGTTGAACAAAGGGAAGCTACGCTCGACGGATCTCGTCAGGTCGTTAGGGCCCAACATCGCTGAAATATTCAACATTAACCGTGGATATTGAGAAGAACGGCACCATTTGACACAGGTCATGCATACACCACAGAGGTTTTGTTTTGGCGTTTTGTTGTTGTTGTTTTTTTTTGTTGGGTGTGTGTGTGATGTTTTGTGGGGGGGGGGGGGGGGGGGCTGTATTGTTGTGGGGTAAGGTGGGGGGGCGGTGTTTGAGGGTGTGTGTGTGGTGTGTGTATGTTTGTGTGTGTGGATGTGGGGGGGGTTTTGTGTGGTGGTGTGTGTGTGTGTGTGCGTTCTGGGTGTGTGGTCTGTTTATGACTATGCTGGGTGTCTTTTTTTAATTGTGTTGTGGGTTTGCTGTCGTGGTTGTGTGGGGGAAATACGGCGTGTGTGTGCTTTGGGGTTTGAAACGTGGTTGTGTTGTGTGTGTGTGTCTTTGTGTGCTTGTTGTGTCTGCGTGCTTGCCTGTGTGCAATTTCTGTGGGGTGTGCTGTGTTGGTGTGTTGTGTGGTGCACGCGTTGTGTGTGGTGTGGTGTTGTTGTGTTGTGTGTGTTGGCGTGTGGGGCGTGCGTGTTGCTTGTAGTGTATTGTAGTTTCGGGGGGGTTTAGGTCTGTGTCTATGTAGTGTTTTGGGTGGATGTGTGTTGTGCGTAGCGCGTGGGTTTTCTGGTTTTTTTTAATTGGGGTTAAAAAGATGCAAAGAAGGGGGGAGGCATATGGCCTTGGGACATAGACAGGCTTTCTTTCCCCCCCCCCCCCCCCCTCACCCCCCCCACGAGCAGAGGAGGCGGAGAGAGAAAACATAATTTCCCTATTCGTTGTTGTCTTTCTATTCCGATTTTGCATGGGTTTAGGGAACATTTCCGCGAATTACCGGGCCCTCTCGTCTTCTTCGTCTGCTGGGCTTCTGTTTGTCCCCTCTCTCTCTCTCTCTCTCCCTCTCTCTCTCTTTTGCTTGTCTTCCCCCCTCGCCGTCCCTGTGTCTTTTTCTCTCTATCTGTCGTGTCTCTCCCCTGTGTCTCTCCGTCGATTTCTATCTTCTCTCTGTCTGTCTGTCTTTCTCTCCTTCTTTTTCCTTTCTTTCTTCTTTCCCTGTCTCTCTCTCTCTCTTTTTTTTTCTCTTTTTCTTTCTCTATCTGTCTCTGCTACTCGGCATCTCTTTTCTCTCTCCTCTCCTTTCTCGCTCTTGTTTTCCCTTTTCTCTTGTCTTTGCTCTTTGTCTGTCCTCCTCTCTTCCCTCCCCTCTCTTCCCCTTTTTCTTCCCACCCCTCTCCCCTTTTTCTCTCCATCTCTAACCCTTTCTCTTTTCTTTCACTCTTTCCTCCTTTCTCTTTTTTTCTCTCTCTCTCTCTCTTTTTCTGTCTGTGGCTGTGTCTCTGTCCTCTGCCTCCTCTCTCTCTCTTTCTCTCTCTTCTCTGCGGGCTCTCTCTCTCTCTTTTCTTTCTTTCTCTCCCTCCTTTTCCCCTTTTCTCATTCTCCCATTCCCCCCCCTCTTTTCTTTCTCTCACCCCCTTTTCCCCCCTTCCTTTTTTCCCCCCTCCTTCCCCTTTCCCCCCTGTCTCTCTCCTCCCCTCTCTTTTTCTCTCAGCTTTCCCCCCTCACTTTTTCTTTTCCCCTCCTTTCTCTCTCTCTCCCTATTTGTCTCTCATCCCCGTCCTCTCGGCTACCAACCACACAACACACACACACACACACACACACCACACACACACACCACACCACACACACACACAACACACATAATAAAGGATATCATTATACGTACTCATACATACTAATACATACATACATACATACATACAACATACATACAAAAACATACATACATCATACATACATACAACATACATACACACATACATACATACATACATACATCATACATACATACAAACACATCAAAACATCATACAACATACATACATACTACATACAACATACAACATACAACAAAAACATACATAATACAACATACATAAAAACAAAACATACATACAACTACATACATACAAAATACAACATACACACATACAACATCATACAAAATACATACATACCCTACATAATCAACCCTACATACATACTACATACATACATACATCAAAATACATACTACATACATACTACATACATAATACATACTACAACATACATAAAATACATACATTCAACCATACATCATAATACATACATCATACATCATACAACATACATAAACAACATACAATAACTACAAACATACATACAACATACACACCACACATACAACATACATACATACA
>JAPXFY010001834.1:0-2500 GCA_030674185.1 Monoplex corrugatus | reverse complement strand
CCCTTGTTGCCGCAAGCATATCTTTCATCCCTCTGTCTTCAGCCACTCTGCAAGTCCGTCCAATATTTTCTCCCTGGGTCTACCTGGTGCTCTCTTTCCCTCCAGCTTTCCTGTTGTGACCAGGTGCTCTAATTCCCCTTTCCTCATAAAATGTCCTATAAATGTTGCCTGTCTTTTCTCAACCTTCCTTATCAATGATCTTCTTGTGTCTGCCTCTATCTAGACTGTCTCGTTTGCTTTCTTTGCTGTTCATGGAACTCTCGACACTCTTCTTACAAACCATATCTATCTTGTTCTGCTTTGCTTGTTGACTGTCCACGCCTCACAACCGTATAACATTATCGTTTCTAGATAACATTCAAGAACTCTCTTCCTGGTGTTAATTGATAGCATTTGTTGGAAAAATGCTTTTCGTCTTCTTGAATGCTGTTTTGGCTTGGCAGATTCTGCTGCTATTTCTGATGTGTATCTGCCGTCTGGTGAAATGATCATTCCCGGATACTTAAACCTATCAACCTGTCTCAAAGTTGTGCCATTTGCTGTTATTTTGCATGAGGGGATTTCTTTTTTTGCTGATTACCGCGACTTCAGTCTCTTGCTATTTAGCTCCAACCCTTTATTTTTGCTTTCTATTTCTAGTATGGCCTATAAATGTTGCTTGTCTTTTCCTAATCTTCCTTATGAGTGATCTACTTGTGTCTGCCTCCATCAAGACTGTCTCGTTTGTTTTCTTTGCTGTCCATGGAACTCTCAACATTCTTCTTAGAAACCACATCTCGGCTGCCTCAATCTTGCTCTGGCTTTGCTTGCTGACTGTCCACGCCTCGCATCCGTACAATAGTATTGGTTTCTATATAACATTCAAGGACTCTCTTCCTGATGTTAATTGATAGGCATTTGTTGGTAAGAATGCTTGTCATCTTCTTGAATGCTGTTTTGGCTTGGCTGATTCTGCCGGCTATTTCCGATGTGCATCTGCCGTCTGATGAAATGACCGTTTCCAGGTATTTGAACTATCAACCTGTGTCAAGGTTGTGCCATTTGCTGTTATTTTGCATGAGGGGATTTCATGTTTTTTTACTGATCTCGTTATATATGACCTAAAACGAGGTCTGTTTATGTGTGACTGACAGAATAGAATGAAAGTAGACTGTAGGTGCGTGTTGTATGGTGTTTTCCCCAATTACACACAACCCTCCAATTCAGTCACTTCAACAACCTCTGCAAACAAAATAGTAAATTTAAATATTTTATTATCAGTCAGAATCCCTCAGTTCATCCCCAAACATACAATAATAGAGACAAATATAATATACGTCCATTCAGTACAGAAACGTAGTATTGTAATAACCAGCACACAATTTCACAGTTACAGAAATTTGGTATTGTAATAACCAGCGCACACTTTAATCAGCCACAGTAGCCACGTTCTTGTTGGTGGCAGTAAAGTGTCACCATAGGATGCTGAGAATTCAAGAAGTCTTCCAGATCACCCCCGCAGCCTCCGGCTCCGATGAACGAACTTTTCACTTTTAGAGAAGACTGCCGTATCATCACACGACACTGACTCAGATGCACAAAGCTTTCAGTCTCAGAAAAAGCCTACTGGATCACCACACAGCCTTTTCCGCCGTTGCACAGATCTCACCACAGTCTCTCCCCCCCCCCAGAGAACCTCCGTCCTCTGTGCCTTTGCTATGTATTTACTAAAGAGAATTTAGAAAATCTACCATCTATAAATATAGCAAACTGGTCAGATGGCAAAACAATAAACAGATTTGGTAGTTACACCTGAGGCAGTTGAAAATAAGTTAAAGAAGTTAAATGTAAATAAGGCTCAAGGACCTGATATATTCATTCGAGGATTTTAAAAGAACTGAAGTAAAGAACTATCTGTCCACTCAGCATATTGTTTTAATAAATCACTGGAAAAGGAAATAGTACCTACAAGTGAAATGCATACGTCACAGCTTTGTTCAAAAAGGGTACAAAAAGTGATCCTGGTAATTATAGACCAGTTAGCCTAACTTCAGTACCATGCAAAGTATTGGAATCTATAAAAGGGATGTTATAGTTGATCATATGACTTTAAGTAAACTTTACACAGAATGTCAGCATGGTTTCCGACAACATAGATCGTGCATTACCCAGTTATTACAAGAAATGAATTATTTTACAATCTATTGGTATAAAGAGGAAATATAGATATTATTTACTTGGATTTTAGAAAAGCGTTTGATTCTGTTCCGCATGAAAGATTGCTTATCAAACTGCAGTATTATGGAATACGGGTAAGTTACTAGCTTGGATTAGAGACTTTTTAAAAGACAGAAAACAGTTAGTTAGAGTTGGTAATGATTACTCTAAATATACAGATGTTCTGATGGTATACCTCAAGGGAGTATACTTGGTCCTGTTCTTTTTACTATTTTCATAAATGATTTATCTCAGAAAATTAATAGTTTTTGTAAGATCTTTGCAGATGACACAAAATACACAA
>JAPXFY010001833.1:22500-31981 GCA_030674185.1 Monoplex corrugatus | reverse complement strand
GTTTCTTTAGAATACGATGAAAACATTGCTGATCTGAGTTGCCTTGGTTTCTTTCGCTGTGGATTACTGGTAACTGTCTTCATCCTGTCTACTTCTGTGATGGGATCAACCACTGTCCTTTCAATGAAGATAAACGTTACTGTGGACAGGAGCATTGTCCAGATCAATGTGTGTGTGAAGGTCAAGCATTCCGCTGCTGATCAGGGTTTAACTACCAGGTACACTTTCAGCACACTTTGTCTGGATCCAACGATCCTGATTTGAAAAGCACTGAACACCTGACTTATCTTCAATATCTGAACCTATCATCCTGTAATATGATGGAAGCTCAGCTCAGCTGTTTAAGCCAGCTCCGTATTCTGGATGTCAGTCATAACTCTATCCACAGTTTTGACTTTTCGAAACTGAGCCATCTGTCTGAGTTGTTATATCTCAATCTGTCCTTTAATCCCTTGTCCAAACTGATGGATCCTGATTTGTCCAACTTTGTGCACAGAACTGCCTTTGTGAAATTACAGAGTCTGGTGATGATGGACATGGGACGAGACACGATCACAACTAAGGGACTAACAGGGTCGACAAAGATATTATTATTATTATTATGAACATTTAGTACGCCTAATCAAATTAATGCCCTAGGCGTTAACAATGGCAAAACATATAACCGAAATCACAAGCACGCACACACACGCCCACAAACACACACACGCACACACACACACACACACACACACACACACACACACACCACACACACACACACGCACACGCACACACACACACACACACACACACACACAGCACGACATGCAAATGCAATGACACATTGACACTAAGACATTATAAAGCCAACATTACGTTACATGGGGGGAGGGGGGCAGAAATTACCAGTTATTTGGGAAACAGATGAGTTTTGAGGGAGCGTTTGAATGTGGACAGAGAGGGTGAGTATCTGAGTGAGCGAGGTAGCTGATTCCAGATAGTTGGAGCTTGATAGGAAAAAGAACGCTGCCCAAACCTTTTAGTGCGGACTATGGGGATACTATAGAGACGGGTGTCGGATGAGGACCGCAAAGCTCGAGATGGCGTGTAGAGATGTAACAGATGGGCGAGATACTCAGGACAGGAAGACTCAATAGATTTGAAGCAGAGACAGGCAATCTTGTAGGATATTCTTTGCTGAACCGGGAGCCAGTGAAGAGAACAGAGCAATGGCGTAACATGGTTAAATTTTGAAGAGCGGAAGATGAGACGGGCAGCATGATTTTGAACTTTCTGAAGTTTGTTAATGAGGTGAGAGGGGGAACCAGACAAAAGAACATTACAGTAATCAAGACGAGATAGAACAAGTGCACAGACAAGAGTCTTTGTCGTGTCTTCTGAGAGGAGATGGCGGATAGAAGCAATTCGGCGGAGTTCAAGAAAACAAGTCCGACAAACGTTGCTAACATGCAGATGGAAGGACAGGGTTTGGTCAAGAGTTACACCAAGGTTACGGGCAGAATAGGAGAGAGTGATAGACGAGTCAACAAGTGTGATGGAGGTTGGAAGAGAGGGGTGATTTTGGAGTTTGGGTGGGGTGATCAAGATCAATTCGGATTTCTCTTCATTCAATTTCAGTTTGTTTTCAGTCATCCAATCCTTCAGGTCGGCTACACAAGATTGGGTGTTTTGGATCATGAGGGGAAGGTCAGGGAGAGGCCCAGAGACATACAGCTGATTGTCATCCGAGAAAGAATGATGCTGAAGTAGGTGTTCTTGGACAATAGAGGAGACAGGATAGGTGTAGAGAATGAAAAGTAGGGGGCCCAGAACAGATCCCTGTGGCACTCCATAGGTCAGACAGGAAGCATTAGAAGAAAGACCATTGACAGAAACTACTTGCAGACGATCGGTGATGTAAGAATGAAACCAATTCAAGACAGTATCATGGAGCCCAAAAGAGTGATGCAGACGGGAGAGAAGGATAGAGTGGTCAATAGTGTCAAAGGCAGCAGATAGGTCCAAGAGAGTCAAAAGTGATACATTGTTAGAGTCAAGAGTAGTCAGTAAGTCGTTGCAGATTTTGAGAAGAGCAGTCTCGGTGCTATGTGCAGAACGGTAAGCAGACTGAAGGGGATAGACAAGGTTATTGGAATGAAGGTGGTTTAACAGCTGGTTGAGAACAACTTTCTCTAAGACCTTGGAAAGAAAAGGAAGATTTGACACAGGTCTATAGTTTTTCAAATTCTCAGGGTGAAGAGTCGTCTTTTTTAGAAGAGGTCTAACAATTGCTGACTTGAAAGAAGAAGGAAAGGAGCCAGTTGAGAGGGAATGGTTGATGATGTTGGTGATGTGAGGAAGAAGAGTATCAAGACAATGGGTGAGGAAAGAAACTGGCAATGGGTCAAGTTCACAGGTTTTAATGCCGGATTTCATGATGATTTTCTTAACAAAGTCCTCAGAAACGGGTTGGAAGGAAGTAAGGGGGATTCCAGAGAAAGGGGGTTCAGGAAATGTTGCATGAGTGTTCGTCGTGGAATCAAGAGAAAGCCTGAGGTTAGCAATCTTGTTGACAAAATAGTCGGAGAAAGCCTGTGGAAGATCAGATGGTGGCAGGTTAGATGGAAGAGGAGAAGAGCCAGTTTTGCCAAGAAGAGTATTAGTGATATTATACAATTGTTTGGACGTGGAGCAAGCAAGAATTTTGGCATTGTAATAGGCTGATTTAGTGGCGTCTACAAGGCTATTAACAATTTTGTTGGCAGTTTGAAAGATTTGCCTATGCACAGTTAGACTGGACTTGAGCCATTGTCTCTCAGCTTGACGTCTGTCACGCTTGGCATCTTGCAGTTGTGAAGCTATCAGTTTTAGATGTTCGTCACAACCCAGTGGACACAGTGCCAACCAAAGTGTTTGGCAAGTCTCATCATCATCATCAGGTGCCCTGCCGCATGGCGTTGGAAATCATGGACTTCCATCTGTCTCTATCTCTCGTTGCCCCTAGCATCCCTACCACCCCCCTCGTCCCCAGCCACTCTGCAAGTCCGTCCAGCATTTTCTCCCTGGGTCTACCCGGTGCTCTCTTTCCCTCCAGCTTTCCCGTTGTGACCAGGTGCTCTAAATCCCCCTTCCTCGTAAAATGGCCTATAAATGTTGCCTGTCTTTTCCTAATCTTCCATATGAGTGATCTGCTTGTGTCTACCTCCATCAAGACTGTCTCATTTGTTTTCTTTGCTGTCCATGGAACTCTCAACATTCTTCTTAGAAACCACATCTCGGCTGCCTCAATCTTGTTCTGGCTTTGTTTGTTGACTGTCCATGCCTCACATCTGTACAACAGTATTGGTTCTATATAACATTCAAGAACTCTCTTCCTGATGTTAATGTGAATTGGCAAGTCTATACAGGTTTTAAACATTGACAATCTCAATTGTGCTGCCATCATTTCCACATGACACAGCTGGCCGAATGCCATGCCCCTGTGGACGAGCTGTCGTCATGTAGTGACCTTCTGAAGTCTGACTTTCTACGTGTGATCCTCTGGATTTTGTCTACTATGGCTGTGGTTGGCAATGTGGGAGTGTGGGTCTATAGGACATTCATAGAACAACAGGGGACCTCTCTGGCTTACAAAGTCATGGTCATCAACCTCAGTGCTTCTGATTTTCTAATGGGAGTTTACATGGCAATGATTGGAGTGGCAGACATGACCTTCAGGGGAATCTACATCTTCAAAGATGAACAGTGGAGACACACTATGGTATGCAAACTTGCAGGGTTTTTGGCCATAGTGTCCAGTGAAATGTCAGCTTTTGTTATCTGTCTCATTTCATTGGATCGCTTTCTGTTGCTTCGATTTCCATTCAACTTACATCTCCGTCTGTCGAAACTGTCAGCATCTGTGGTTTGTTGTACTGCTTGGGGGACTGCTATTGGGCTGGCCACCTTGCCCCTCTTCGTGTCTCACTGGATGTTTTACAGTCAGAACAGCATCTGTGTGCCTGTACCCATTACTCGACGTCAGTTTGCTGGTCAGCATTATGCCTTTGGTGTCTTTATCATTCTTAACTTTATCATTTTGTCTGAAATTGGAGTCCGTCAGGTGTTCATCTATCATACAATCTGCCAATCATCAAGAGGTTTACAGAAAGACAGTATTTCATAGGTTCGTGTCCCCATTTCTGTAATGTCAACACAGTATTTCATAGGTTCTTGTCCCCATTTCGGTAATGTCAACACAGTATTTCATAGGTTCATGTCCCCATTTCGGTATGTCAACACAGTATTTCATAGGTTCATGTCCCCATTTCGGTAATGTCAACACAGTATTTCATACGTTCATGTCCCCATTTCGGTAATGTCAGCACAGTATTTCATAGGTTCATGTCCCCATTTCGGTAATGTCAACACAGTATTTCATAGGTTCATGTCCCCATTTCGGTAATGTCAGCACAGTATTTCATAGGCTCGTGTCCCCATTTCGGTAATGTCAACACATTATTTCATAGGTTCTTGTCCCCATTCTGGTAATGTCAGCACAGTATTTCATAGGTTCTTGTCCCTATTCTGGTAATGTCACCACAGTATTTCATAGGTTCGTGTCCCCATTTCGGTATGTCAGCACAGTATTTCATAGGTTCGTGTCCCCATTTCGGTAATGTCAGTACAGTATTTCATAGGTTCGTGTCCCCATTGTGGCAATGTCAGTACAGTATTTCATAGGTTCTTGTCCCCATTCTGGTAATGTCAGTACAGTATTTCATAGGTTCTTGTCCCCATTCTGGTAATGTCAGCACGATATTTCATAGGGTCGTGTCCTCATTTCCGTAATGTCAACACAGTATTTCATACGTTCGTGTCCCATTCTGGTAATGTCAGCACAGTATTTCATAGGTTCGTGTCCCCATTTCGGTAATGTCAACACAGTATTTCATAGGTTCATGTCCTCATTTCGGTAATGTCAGCACAGTATTTCATACGTTCATGTCCCATTTCGGTAATGTCAACACAGTATTTCATAGGTTCATGTCCCCATTTCGGTAATGTCAGCACAGTATTTCATAGGTTCGTGTCCCCATTCTGGTAATGTTAGCACAGTATTTCATAGGTTCGTGTCCCCATTCTGGTAATGTTAGCACAGTATTTCATAGGTTCGTGTCCCCATTTCGGTAATGTCAGTACATTATTTCATAGGTTCGTGTCCCCATTGTGGTAATGTTAGTACAGTATTTCATAGGTTCTTGTCCCCATTCTGGTAATATCAGTACAGTATATCATAGGGTCGTGTCCTCATTTCCGTAATGTCAACACAGTATTTCATACGTTCGTGTCCCCATTCTGGTAATGTCAGCACAGTATTTCATAGGTTCTTGTCCCCATTCTGGTAATGTCAACACAGTATTTCATAGATTCTTCACTCCATCATGATAATGTTAGAGGAGTGTTCTAGGCTTACTATTTTTGTACTTTGTATCTGCTTCTATGCTAGCTGAATGGGTAGTGCAAACTGTGTTAGATTTGCGAAGTCCTGTACAACATGGGAGATAATTCTCAAAAGTCAGTACAGTGTTTCATAGGTTCTTGTCCCCATTCTTGTAATGTCAGCACAGTATTTCATAGGTACTTGTCCCCATTCTGGTAATGTCAGAACAGTATTTCATAGGTTCTTGTCCCCATTCTGGTAATATCAGTACTGTGTTTCATTGGTTCTTGTCCCCATTGTGGTAATGTCAGTACTGTGTTTCATAGGTTCTTGTCCCCATTGTGGTAATGTCAGTACTGTGTTTCATAGGTTCTTGTCCCCATTCTGGTAATGTCAGTACTGTGTTTCATAGGTTCTTGTCCCCATTGTGGTAATGTCAGTACTGTGTTTCATAGGTTCTTGTCCCCATTGTGGTAATGTCAGTACTGTGTTTCATAGGTTCTTGTCCCCATTCTGGTAATGTCAGTACTGTGTTTCATAGGTTCTTGTCCCCATTGTGGTAATGTCAGTACTGTGTTTCATAGGTTCTTGTCCCCATTCTGGTAATGTCAGTACTGTGTTTCATAGGTTCTTGTCCCCATTCTGGTAATGTCAGTACTGTGTTTCATAGGTTCTTGTCCCCATTGTGGTAATGTCAGTACTGTGTTTCATAGGTTCTTGTCCCCATTCTGGTAATGTCAGTACTGTGTTTCATAGGTTCTTGTCCCCATTCTGGTAATGTCAGTACTATGTTTCATAGGTTCTTGTCCCCATTGTGGTAATGTCAGTACTGTGTTTCATAGGTTCTTGTCCCCATTGTGGTAATGTCAGTACTGTGTTTCATAGGTTCTTGTCCCCATTCTGGTAATGTCAGCACAGTATTTCATAGGTTCTTGTCCCCATTCTGGTAATGTCAGTACAGTATTTCATAGGTTTTCGTCCCATTCCGGTAATATCAGTACAGTATTTCATAGATTTTTTGTTCCCATTCTGGGAATGTCAGCACAGTATTTCATAGGTTTTCGTCCCATTCCGGTAATGTCAGCACAGTATTTCATAGGTTTTCGTCCCATTCCGGTAATGTCAGAACAGTATTTCGTAGGTTCTTGTCCCCATTCTGGTAATGTCAGTACTGTGTTTCATTGGTTCTTGTCCCCATTGTGGTAATGTCAATACTGTGTTTCATAGATTCTTGTCCCCATTCTGGTAATGTCAGTACAGTATTTCATAGGTTCTTGTCCCCATTCTGGTAATGTCAGTACGTGTTCTTCATTGGTTCTTGTCCCCATTGTGGTAATGTCAGTACTGTGTTTCATATGTTCTTGTCCCCATTCTGGTAATGTCAGTACTGTGTTCTTCATTGGTTCTTGTCCCCATTCTGGTAATGTCAGTACAGTATTTCATAGGTTTTCGTCCCCATTCCGGTAATGTCAGTACAGTATTTCATAGGTTCTTGTCCCATTTCGGTAATGTCAGCACAGTATTTCATAGGTTCATGTCCCCATTTCGGTAATGTCAACACAGTATTTCATAGGTTCTTGTCCCCATTTCGGTAATGTCAACACAGTATTTCATAGGTTCATGTCCCCATTCTGGTAATGTCAGCACAGTATTTCATAGGTTCTTGTCCCCATTCTGGTAATGTCAGCACAGTATTTCATAGGTTCTTGTCCCCATTTCGGTAATGTCAACACAGTATTTCATAGGTTCATGTCCCCATTTCAGTAATGTCAGCACAGTATTTCATAGGTTCTTGTCCCCATTTCGGTAATATCAACACAGTATTTCCTAGGTTCTTGTCCCCATTTCGGTAATGTCAGCACAGTATTTCATAGGTTCGTGTCCCCATTCTGGTAATGTCATAACAGTATTTCATGTGTTCTTGTCCCCATTCTAGTAATGTCAGCACAGTATTTAATAGGTTCTTGTCCCCATTCTGGTAATGTCATAACAGTATTTCATGTGTTCTTGTCCCCATTCTAGTAATGTCAGCACAGTATTTCATAGGTTCTTGTCCCCATTCTGGTAATGTCATAACAGTATTTCATGTGTTCTTGTCCCATTCTAGTAATGTCAGCACAGTATTTCATAGGTTCTTGTCCCCATTCTGGTAATGTTAGCACAGTATTTCATAGGTTCTTGTCCACATTCTGGTAATGTCAGCACAGTATTTCATAGGTTGTTGTCCCTATTCTGGTAATGTCAGCAGAATATTTAATAGGTTCTTGTCCCCATTCTGGTAATGTCAGTACAGTATTTCATAGGTTCTTTTCCCCATTCTGGTAATGTCAGCACAGTATTTCATAGGTTCTTGTCCCTATTCTGGTAATGTCAGCAGAATATTTAATAGGTTCTTGTCCCGATTGTGGTAAAGTAAACACAGTATTTCATAGATTCTTGTCCCCATTCCGGTAATGTCAGTACAGTATTTTATAGGTTCTTCTTCCTCATTCCTGGCAATGTCAGCACAGAATTTCATATGTTCTTGTCCCTATTCTCGTGATATCAGCACAGTATTTCATAGATACCTGTATCCATCATGGTATTGTTAGAGGAGTGTTCTAGGCTTACTGTTTTTGTACTTTGTATCTGCTTCTATCCTAGCTGAATGGGTAGTATAAACTGTGTTAGATTTGAGAAGTTCTATACAACATAGTAGATAATTCTCAAAAGTCAGTACTGTGTTTCATAGGTTCTCGTCCCTATTCTGGTAATGTCTGTACTATGTTTCGTAGGTTCTTGTCCCCATTCTGGTAATGTCAGCACAGTATTTCATAGGTTCTTGTCCCCATTCTGGTAATGTCAGCACAGTATTTCATAGGTTCTTATCCCTATTCTGGTAATGTCAGTACAGTATTTCATAGGTTCTTGACCCCATTCTCGTAATGTCTGTACTGTGTTTCGTAGGTTCTTGTCCCCATTCTGGTAATGTCAGCACAGTATTTCATAGGTTCTTGACCCCATTCTGCATTGCCACTCTGCAGGAAACACGGCTGGCTGACTCAGGAACACTAAAGGAAAGGGACTACACCTTCTTCTGGCAAGGAAAGAGTTCTGATGCCCCAAGAGAGTACGAAGTAGGCTTTGCAGTAAGGAACAGCCTGCTGAACATGATTGAACCAGGCAGCGGCGGTTCAGAACGACTCTTGACTCTCCGCCTTAACACCACCGAAGGCTATGTCACTCTCATCAGCGTTTATGCCCCAACTCTGTCCGCCTCTCCAGACACCAAGGATGAGTTCTACGAAAATCTTGCATCAACCATAAGGAACATCCCCAGGACAGAACAACTTGTTCTCCTGGGCGACTTCAAAGCCAGAGTGGGTGCAGACAATGACTCATGGTCCTTCTGCCTCGGTTCCTTTGGAGAGGGGAAAATGAATGAGAATGGACAGCGACTGCTTGAGTTTTGCGCCTGCCATGAACTGTGCATCGCCAACTCCTTCTTCAAGACGAAGCCTCAGCACAAAGTCTCCTGGAGGCATCCCCACTCAAAACATTGGCACCAACTGGATTTGATCCTAGTAAGACGTGCCGCTATCAAAAACGTTCTCCACACTCGCTCTTATCACAGCGCAGACTGCGACACAGACCACTCTCTGGTATGTTGCAAGATCAGGCTACAACCAAAGAAGTTCCACTGCTCAAAGAAACAAGGGAACCCTCGCATTGACGTCAGCAAGATGTCTCAGCCAGATCTTGTAGAACAGTTCGCAGAGGCCTTTCAGAGAGAATACGATGCATTGCAGCCCAGAGACTCTGCCACTGAGAGATGGGAAACGCTACGAGACACCATGCACCGCATTGCTATGGCCACCTTTGGGAAGAAAACTGTGAAGTCCCACGACTGGTTTGAGGCCAAATCATCAGAGATGACTCCCACTGTTGAGGCCAAGCGTGCCGCACTCACCAAGTATAAGCGGTCACCCAGTGAGAAGAACCTGCAAATCCTCAGGGCTGCCAGAAGTAAGGTTCAGCTTAACGCCAGGCGCTGCGCAAACGAGTACTGGACAGAGCTCAGCGAAGAGATACAGAGTG
>JAPXFY010001833.1:15000-17500 GCA_030674185.1 Monoplex corrugatus | reverse complement strand
TGCCTTAAGACTGCTTAGGACTGGAGAGTGGTCTAAAGTGAAAAATGTGGAAACTTCGAATACTAGTGAATATATGGAAATGTTGCTTTCAAAAATGGCAAAATCGCAAGAAAACCAGAGTACAGTTGATCAGCATCTCTTAGAGCACACTCAGTGTGCTTATAAATAGATTTTGTTTCTAAACTAGAGGAAATTGGTTGGCATAAGTTTGCTTGCTTTCTTAGAGTACATGCTCAAAGCTCGTCTTGTCTAAGTTTGCTTAAGCCCACAGTAAACTTACAATCTAGGATGGACCCAGTTTCTTAAAGCAGTAAATTTATCCTGTTCGACTAAACAAGAGGAAAGTCTTGCAGCTTCCCCTTAAATTTTGTATTTGTTCTTTGTTGTCTATTTTATACACGTGACAAAAGCCAGATGGCCGAAAATCTGCGCCTGTCTTGTTCTTTTCTATCAAATAGTCATTCTGATTCTACTTTTTAGTTTTCTGCTTTTTAAAATGGCAAAAATTGGAGACTTCTGCCCTTATCTATTCACCCTGAACCGATGAAAATCTTGAAAGTTTATCCAAAATTATTGAAATATTAACAACAACCGAAAAATGTATGTTTTACAATGAAAAAACGGTTCACACGTTACAAGCAATTTCCGCTGCTGGACGCAAGTGTTTTGGAAGTTTGTCTACTGTGTGTGTGTGTGTGTGTGTGTGTGTGTGTGTGTGTGTGTGTGTGTGTGTGTGTGTGTGTGTGTGTGTGTGTGTGTGTGTGTGTGTGTGTGTGTGTGTGTGTGTGTGTGCCAAGCATTCTGTGTGTATTCTTTATTGTTTTATGTATACGCTTAACAATGGCCAGTTGGCTGGAAATTCGCGCCTGTTTTGTTTTCTTATATTGAATACGTGTTCTGATTCTGTTTTTGTGTTTCTGGTAAGCGATGCTTGTGTCCACTAAGGAAAAAAAAGAGAAATCAACACAGAAGGAAAGAAAGCAAGCAAAAAGAAGTAGAACAAAGAATTGGACTAAATTATCTATGTAAGCCACCACTTGGAATGCTCGGCTCCTCCATCCTGTCAATAAGTCTCAAAGCAGGCAGTCTGCCACAGACAACACAGGTACAGGAGTGTCCTTACACGCTCAACAAGCTACATTACATGCGGTGGGACAAGACATTTTGAAATAGTCAAAGCTCTTGCAGGTCCATGCCGTGGCCAATTTACACATATTCATCGGATCATCCTTAGGACAAACTGGTTACGGTTCTGCAACAGAAAAAACATTGGTAAAGTTCGGAGTTAAGATTTGGGTGGGATGGGGGTGGGTGGTGGTGCGCACGAGTATACATCTCCACTCAATTCAAAACACCTATTATCTGTAAAAGATAAACTGAATACGATAAAACTGCTGCATCAATGAAAGCCAGGGGACGAAACACGAGTCGGACCCGTATTCTTTCTGGTCTACGCACGCTAAAGACCCCACGTCAGTGAAGAGCAGGGCCTTCTCCTTGCTACCCTGGGATGAAACATTGTAGAGATAGATTCATTTCCCAGATCTCTCCCACCGAAGGCCAGTTAGCTTTTTGCCTTTCTGAAGCCTTCATTAAAAAGAGCGTGGCTCTGCAACGTGGTGACGCAGTCTCGAAGGGGAGAACAGCCTGAGTTTCATACAGTAAATACTTGTAAGAAAATGAAATGAATACGAATAGAATTTTAAAGCACATATGAAATACACACACACACACACACCACACACACACACACACACACACACACCACACACACACACACACACACACACACACACACACACACACACACACACATGCACACACATCACACACACACACACATACACACACACACACACACACACACACACACACACATGCACACGCACACACACACACACACACACACATGCACACACATCACACACACACACACATACACACACACACACACACACACACACACATGCACACACATCACACACACACACATACACACACACACACACACACACACACACACACGCACGCACACACACACACACACACACACACACATGCACACGCACACACACACACATATAAACAGCACACCTACACAGTCCACGCTTACTTGCAGTATATCCATACAATTCCACATTGCAACATTAAAGACTGGGCTGTTCACTGCCCACAGTAGTGCTTCCGTCATTCTGACCATGTCGGCTTAAATCGAAGTTTCACAGGTCCCTTCTTTCTGTTCCTGTTTCCAGACCTTGCCAGCCCATAGGGTTTCACGCAGGCTCAGGCCATTTGCCAGATAACTACTCGCAGATTTGATGGAGCGCATATGGAATTTCTGAGTGCGATGAATCCCTCATCAACAAACTGCAAACTCCAACGTCATACGTCTGGCACGCTTCTCTTGTCTCTCAGCCACAATCTTACGACACACACCCACGATATTACCTAAAAACCCTATTTTCCAATAAGAGGCTTCCAAACCAACACATTAAAAAAC
>JAPXFY010001833.1:0-2500 GCA_030674185.1 Monoplex corrugatus | reverse complement strand
CACACTCACACACACACACACACACACACACTGTCTCTCTCTCTCTCTCTCTCACACACACACACACACTACACACACACACACACACACACACACACACACACACACACACACACACCACACACACACACACACACACACACACACACACACACACATTTTGTATAAAATCTTTAAAAAAAAAACTTACCGCAAAGATTGTTCATACAGTTCTTTGGACACATAGAACAAGACTTTCCCTTTATATATTCAGGTTCGTTGCTAATGGTGCTGTTGACAAACCATTGACAGAATTAGCATAACATGAGCACGGCATAGCATTAGCGTATAGAGACCAAGATTAAACATCGACTAGGGTCTGCTAATGTTGCTATTGACAATTCACTGACACAATTAGCATGGTAATAGTACATAACATTTCATTAACATAGCGAGGGATTACCACAACAAATTACACACAGATCACTATGTTCCAATCCAATACTGATGCATGTCAGTAATGACGTTATTGATAAAATTGACAGCATCAGAATATAATTATCATCAGCATTACATAGCATAGCATTAGCATAGCACATCATTAGCATAGCAAATGACATACGCCAAGGCATGTTTGTAATGGAGCTCTGGATAAACGTCATCTAATACAGAATTAGAATTAGCATAGTATAGCAAAGCAATAGCATTGCTTAGCTTTAGCAGGGTTGCTGTACCACAGAGCACACCAGTCCAAGATGTCCCTGCTACACACTGAGGAGAGTTACTAATAGCGGAACTGACAAACCATCCACAGAATTAACATAGCATCAGCATAGCTTAGCATTAACATCAGCATAGTTTAGCATTTAGCACAACAAAGTACACACAGACCAGCCTGTTCTCGTCAAACATTGAGGCATGTTGATAAAGGTGGTGTAGATCAGCATCACTATAGAATTAGCCTTAGCCTTCACTTTAGCATAGCATAGCATAGCACAGCTTAGTATAGCATATAATACCATAGCACAGAACACAAAAACCAGGATGTTTCTACCGACACTGAATAGAGTCACTAATGGTGCTACTGACGAACCATCAACAGAATTAGTATAGAAATCACATAGCATAACATTAACATAGCATAGCATACCAGTGATCACATAAACATACTGAGGTATGACGTCGCTAACAATGTTTCTGACGAACTATAAACAGATTAAGCACAGCATTAGCATACCAGATCATTAGCATGGGCATTGAAATACTAAACAGGATGGTCCTATCACATATCCGCTTACGATGTTGCTAATGGTTCTATTAGCAATGTATTAGCAGTATAGCACAGCATTAGCCAGTCCAGTATAGCTTAGTATAGCATAGAATAGTAAGATGGTACTGTGCCAAATTGTGAGCACAAAGGAACGTACCTAAGTGTGATGATCTTTTAAAAAAATTAAACTTGACTCATATTAGACCTGGCCCTATTACATATGTGACCTGCCAGCACAAAATCAGTCTTAACTAGCATTTTGTGCATTTTGAGATATACATTTTACTGGAAAGTGTACATTCTGCAGATTATTTTGGTACTTGAATAAAGCTTGTACTAAAAAAATGTAGAAGTTAGGTATGTTTAAAGTCATTAAGTTGTATGACGGCCATTTTGAGAAAACGACCTCTAAGGTTTTTGTGTACTCTCCTACACATTTTCCTTAAATTTCCTTATTTGGTGGCTTTGACCCAGTTTGTTTCTAATTTTTGTTGTCATTATCTGAAAGGTGCACCAAAGAGCTTTCCATCAGTATATTACATGTGCGGGTACTGTACAGGTTACGTTTCACAATAAGAGACAAAAATAGGTACTTTTGGTAGGAAATTGCGTTCTTTCTGGTGCGATCAGTGCATTAAAATACCATTTTAAATATATTAACAATATTTTTTCAAGAAAAAAATTTCTGTTGGGGATAGATTATAGTCTACAGAAATCAATTTTGAGAAAAAGTCAAAACACTCCAGACAGACCCTCAGTCATATTTTCAGCTCCTAGTTCTGTTCGACTGACTGCGAGTTAAGACTGATTTCGTGGTGGGAGGTCACATATACAGTTTCGTAACTTCAGTTCAAAAGACATCATTCTTTAAATTCATTCCACTGTGTATGACACAGAAATATGCATAGCATTTCTGAAAATGTCTTAGAATTCATTTAACTCTGAATTTTTTTAACAAAGCATTAAGCTGATATACTATATTGCAAGAGTGGCATGAGACCAGACATAGTTTTCCACACCTATTCATCCAAACAAGTGATACTAATCGAGCTAACTGCACCATACGAAAGTAGAATGGAGGAAGCCCATATCTAGAAGACTGAAAATTATGTCACTCTAGCCAGCAACTTGAGGACAACTGGCTTTCTATTCAAAGTCCTCGCCATACAGGTTGGAGTAAGGGGGTTGATAGGCACATCAGCATATGATTTCATGAAGCAGCTCTCGATTTCGGAGAGAGAGGGGACCAGA
>JAPXFY010001832.1:0-31989 GCA_030674185.1 Monoplex corrugatus | reverse complement strand
GGGAAAATAACTCAAAAATTATAGTTGATACCCGAAACACATACAGATTATGCCACAGACGCAGCAGTACACGTGCCCGCCTGCGCGCAACAGCACACACACACACCACACACACACACACACACAACCCCACCACACACACACACCCCACACACACACACACAAAACCACACACACACACACACACACACAACCCCACACCACACCACACACACAATGGCAGAATAAAAAGATTGTAAGCGCTACCTCTTGAAGAAAATACACACAAAAATCAAGTTTTGTTTGTTTGTTTTTTTTGCTATATCTGTTATCACATATGAAAACTTTTTTTTTTTAGCAATGGGAATAGACGCAATCAATTATTACGAAAATAGCACAAGAGAGAGAGGAGAGAGAGAGGAGAGGGGAGAGAGAGAGAGAGAAGAGAGAGAGAGAGAGAGAAAAAAGGTCAGATCTGGATGCACCCTTTCAACCAGTTTATGAATCCAAGCAAGCAACCAAAAACATTCTCTTGTTGAGCTTCTTCTTCTTCTTCTTAAAAAACCTTTCAGTTTTTCTTTGTCCGCTTATTATTTTTCCTAATTTTACTGTTCAAAAATTCAGTTTATGTCTTTGTATCCTTTTTGGAGTTGTTTTGTCGTATATTTCTTTCTCCCTTTTTTTCGTTCTTTTCTTTTTTTTCTTTTTTTTTTTTTCCCGTTTTTTTTTGTTTGTGTTTTTTGTTTTGTTTTTGTTTTGTTTCTTTTGTTTGAAAACTTGCTCGTGTCCGTTTTTCATTATTTTGTACTTCATTGACCATTTCTATGTTTATTCTATGGGTTTTTGTCTATATTTTTTCTGTGTTTGGGCTATGTCTTGTCAATTTTTGCATTGTTTTGCTGTCTATTTTTCTCTTCTTTGAAAACATCCTCATCGTGCCCAAACTTTCGTTCTTTCTGTACTTTTCTTTTTGTTGTTGTTATTGAAAATTTCTGTGTTTGTCTTTGGCAACCTCGACCCAGCAGACCTGGAGACAGCAGCTTCAGACCGGGTCCAGTGGCGGTCCACCATCAAGGCCGGCATCAAGCAAGCAGAGCAGAGCAGAGGAGAGAGCCCAGTGGGAAGAAGGGAGGTACCGCAGAGGGCAAAGAATGGCGTCGGCACCCACAGACACTGATGAGGGAGACTTCACCTGCAGCAACTGCCGCTCGAGGATCAGGCCTTCAGCCACAGCAGGCGCTGCAACCCACAACTGACTGATCCATGGCGCAACACCATTGTCTCTCCAGACAGACGGATGGCAACTTTGCGTCATTTGTGCCTTGTTTTGGTGTGCATTTCTTTCTTTTTTGTTTGTTGATGTCTGTCTTTCTTTCTATCTATCGATCTTTCCTTCTTTCTTTCTCTCTTCCAGTCTTCTGTACCCCCCTTTCTTTCATTCTATCGTTCTTCCTGTGTACCTTCTTTTCTCTCTTTTTTTCTTTTTCTTCCGATATCAATCGCAGGACAGAACAAAATTCAACAAATGTGACATTTTAAACTCTTTCGATTCAGAACTTCTAATTCATTTCCTTGGCAGTACAAACTAATGTTTTGATAGATTTCTTTTGCGCCCAATCAGCAATTGATTAGAAAAGACAAAAAGAAAACTTTTCTATTCAAACAAAATGCTGACCATTTTCAGACAAGGGAAATAAATTATTTGGGAATCAGATCATCTAATTCCTTCCCTTGGCTGTGAAACTAATATTTCTACGCGTGAACTGACTTCAATGGATTCATTTTGCGCCCAGTAGTTTACACGAAAAGAAGTGGCTGATTGCTCGCTCTTTGTTTCGAATTGTCCTAAGTGTGGTTAATCTTGCCTGAAGAAGAAGGCCAAAGAGGTCTCGAAACGCGTCGTGTTTTGTTTTGTCTTTTGTTGCCCCTATCTTTTTTTCTTCTTGTCCAACGTACAGAACAGTCCTTTCTCTGTTAGGTTTGTGTCAGTTTCCGCCTGCAGTCATCTCACTGTCAGTTTTGTTTTCTTCCTTTTTATGCGCGCTCTGTCAGCAAAGATTGCACAAACACTACAGAGTTCATTTTAACCACAACGTAGTAAAAGGGGTGAAATATGGGGCCCAGCGACAATGCCACTATGCTTGGAGCTGATCTAACGGGGATGCATGATCATCTCAGCGAATTCATTACAACTGAAAACACTTTCTATCGAAAAAAAGTTGAACATTTTCAGAACAGGAGAAGTAGGTTTGTTTTTCTTTCATTAATAACTTCAGATATCATTCCTTTGCTGTATAAAGTAGTGTTTCTACACGTCAACTGAATTAAAGGGAAGAGAATATAGATTCTTGCCAGTCCCTTTTTTTTTAACTTAAATTTGTTGTGTTGTTGCTATTTTGTGTTTTAACATCAGGGGCAGCTTCAAATCACACTGTGGATGAGAGTCCTGCAGATATGAGTTGGGCCACAGAAAGGGAAATAACTACAAAAGAATTATAGTGTACGCTCCGACGTACGGACAGGCACAAATATACGCAGCTACGTACGCATGCATGTATGCACACCACACACACACACACACACACACACACACACACACACACACACACACACACACACACACACACACACACACGCCTGTTTTGAATAAACAGACTGGGGTGTGTTTCTGGACGATGAGAGCCCACTAGACAAGACAACTGACGTGATCTCCAGCTACATCAACTTTTGCGTGGGCATGGTACTACAGACAATGGAGATCAGGCTGTACCCAACTCCAAGCCCTGGATCACCAAGGACCTGAAACAGCTGCTGAAAGAGAGAAAGTCAGCTCTGAAAGAAAAGGACACCAGGAATATGCAGCTCACCTAGAAGAAGATCGACAAGAGGATCAGGGAGGAGAAGAAGTACTCTGCAAACTCGAGGACAACTTCCGGCAAGGTGACTCCAGGAAGTGCTGGCAGAACATCTCTGCCATAACAGGGTACAGGCCCAAGAAAGCTGAACTGAGAGCAGACGACGAGAGGAGATTGGCCAATGTACTGAATGTGTTCTACACACGTTTTGACCAGCGGGACTCAGCATTGAGCAGCAGCGGGCCATGGACACGGTGCCCCAGATCCCTGGATCCCCAGTGACCATCAATGAAGAGGAAGTCCGCCGACTGTTCAGGAAGCTGAATGTCAGAAGTGCCTCTGGTCCGGATAGCATCAGCAGTAGGACTCTGAAAACCTGCAGCAACTCCTTGGCCCATGTCTTCAGAGAGCTGTTCCAGCGAACATTTCAGGAAGGCCATGTTTCGCGATTATGGAGGTCATCCACAATCATTCCTGTGCCAAAGAAGAAAGTGATCAGTCAGCTCAACGACTACAGACCAGTGGCGCTAACATCAGTCCCCATGAAATGTACTGAGTGAAATTGTCCTCAAGCATCTCAGGGGAGAAACTGAAGACCATCAAGATCCACTGCAGTTCGCCTACACCAGAGGTAGGAGCACAGAAGATGCCATCCAGACAATGCTGCACCACTTCCACCAGCACCCTGATAGGCTCGGGACGTTCGCCAGGGTTCTGTCTGTGGAGTTTCAAGTGCTTTCAACACCATTCAGCCCCATCACCTCGTCGGGAAACTACTGGCCATGGCTGTTAACCCAGAGATCATCAAATGGATCTTCAGCTTCCTGACTGACAGACCACAGCAAGTCGTAGTTGGCCGGGTTGTCTCCGATGTCCTGGTGACCAATGCAGGAGCCCCCACAGGGTGTGTTCTGTCGCATGCCCTGTTCACCATCTACACAGCTGACTGCCGCACCAGGGAGGCATGCAGTCTGCAGACCAAGTTCGCAGATGACACGTCACTTACAGGGCTGATGCACGACTCTGATGAAACCATGTACCGAGAGGCAGTCGGCAAGTTGGTGGACTGGTGCGACAGGAAATTCCTTCAGCTCAATGTCACAAGACAGAGGAGATGGTCATCGACTTCGCAGGAACCCAAGCAGCACCCACCCACTTGTCATCAAGGAAGAGGAAGTGCGCATTGTGCGCACCTACAAGTACTTCGGCAAGTCATTGACAAGTTGGAGCGGACCCCTAACATCGACATGTGCTGCAAGAAGGCCAACCAGCGTCTTTTCTTTCTGCGGAAGCTCCCACAGTTCAGGGTCAACAGCACCTTCCTGAACTTGTTCTATCAGTCGGTGATCCAGTCCATCCTCCTCTACAACCATCTGTGCTTCCAGTCGTAACGCTGGTCGACTGCTGTCCATGAGATGCAGGACATCCAGATATAAAGATTATTTTCTGCCATCAGCAATTAGAGCCCTGAAGGAGGCTTGCAGGCGGAATTGAAAATCGATGCCCTTGCTGGCAGATACAGTAAAACAGTAATCATCCTGTCCGCTCCCCCTGTCCTCACTCCAGCCAGTCCATCTTTAAGGTACCCTCCTCAACCCATTCCTCCGTCTCCATCCCCATCTACCCCCCTCCCCTCCCCACTGCACCCTCCCTCCTCCCCCCTTCTTCCAATCAAAACTGTACTGATCTCAGGATTATCATGTTGGTGTAATGATGATGATGATTGCAGTGATAATGATAATGAAAATAACTGAATTTTGAAACCCACGCATACTTAAACAGACTCATGATAGACATTCAAGCACATGCAGATATGCTGGCAAGCATAGGCACCCACATTTATGCACTCATTTATGCATTCTTGCTTTCACGCACACACAACACATACACAGAGAGCGACACTCACGCGCTTATGCACAGATGCATGCACATCCACAGGCACACACATACATGTGTACACACACAGGCACACTTACACACGCACATGCACACACATGCTCACACAGATGCGCACACTCACAATCAGACTTGAGCACACATGCCCACACACAGGCACAATTAGTACTGATCAATGGTTACATACATATTCAATGTGGTTGTGCTGTTGTGGGGTATATTATGGAGATCTAGTCCTTTGATCTTATGTTCATATCATGTTTATAACCATGATGTGTTGACAAATTTTAGTTTATGAATTTTTGTGTGTGTGTGTGTGTGTGTGTGTTGTGGTGGTGATGTGGTGAGGTGGGGAGGAGGTGAGAGAAAGAGAAGACACACACATCACACACACAATCACACACACCATACACACCACACACAACACACACACACACACACACACACACCACACACACACACACACACACACACACTCACTACCACACACGCTCACGCACACACACTCACGTGCACACACGCTCGCGCGGCGACACACACACCCATACACTAACACCACCACACACACACACACACACACACACACACCACACACACACACACACACACACACACACACCACACACACGTGCGCGCGCGCCCAAACACACACACACATACAGTGCACGCAAAGGGGAGAGAGAGAGAGAGAGAGAAGAGAAGACAGGACAGACAGACAACAGACAGGACAGAACAGACAGACAGACAACACATCAACACGAGCACAGAGACAGACAGAGACCGAGGCAAAGACATAAAGAGAGGAGAGAGAGGAGAGAGAGAGGAGGAGAGAGAGAGAGAGAGAGAGGAGAAGAGAGAGAGAGAGAAGGAGAGAAAAGACAGACAGACAGACTGAGCCAGAGAAAGGGTGAGAGCTGTTACATGACCACAATCATAAACAAGAAAAAAACAACAACATGAAAACCCTCACACAGACAGAAGCATTAATAGCAAAAGCAAGAGACATTGAACACACACACACACACACACACACACACACACACACACACACACACACACACACACACACACACACAAAGAAGAGAGAGAGAGAGAGAGAGAGAGAGAGAGAGGAGAGAGAGAGAGAGAGAGAGCATGATGGAATAAACTCCAGTTTCCTCGTTCGTGAACTGAATGGTGAAAGCCACACAGAAAAGTTTCATGTCCACAAACACCCAAAGGTCAAAAGAGCGCGCAGCCCTCAGTCGGTCAATGGACATGACAATGCCCAGTGGTCAGGCAGCTGGAACCACTTCTGCCTGTTTCCCAAACATGACTTCCATGACCTTTCTGCCTTCCCGCCTCCTAATCAATTAGCTAATTGGTTGTTAAAAGGTCGAGGGCAAGAACGGCAATGAATGTGTGTGCACACATCCCACCTCAATCGCCCACCACGTTCCCTGCTTTTGAACTGTGACCAGTCGTCCATGATCAATAACACAGGCTTGTGTTCGTTTATTTGCTTATGAAGTCTCTCTCTCTCTCTCTCTCTCTCTCTCTCTCTCTCTCTCTCTCTCTCTCCTCTCTCTCTCTCTCTCTCTCTCTGTCCTTGTTGATGATGCTAATGTTGTTTCTGGTGTTGTCTTTGCTGCTATTGATCTATTTCATCATCATTTTACCAAAGAGTGTGTCTGACAATATGTTTACTTATAACAAAGTAGAATTGCAAGGATAAACTGGAAGACTAGACATTGTTTAATTGGTTTATTGTTGAGTACCAAAGTTCTCTCTCTCTCTCTTCTCTCTCTCCTCTCTCTCTCTCTCTCTCTCCTCTCTCTCTCTCTCTCTCTCTCTCTCTCTCATGCGCGTGAAAGCATTTCAGAGCAGTCACCCCGTCGTTACCTTATTGCATTTTCCTCTTGTGTTGTCTGTTTCATTCAAGTCTCTGGCTACTTCTTCCGTTCTTCTTTTTTCTTCTTGTGAGTCTATTTCCTTACCTTCTTCTCTGCCATATTTTCCTACTCTTTTCCCTTCATACCCACATGGTAAAGCATAGCGTCTACTGCAGTACCGTGAGTCAAAGGAGCGGAAAGCCGTCCCTAAGTCAGTGGATTCTACAGTATCAGGTGTCTGTGAGCCCCCTAGGTGAACAGCAGAACCGTATTCCTACAGCAAATACAACTGTTTGCGTGAATATAAGGCACTTTTATAGATGTGATACAAATAAGTGTATTGTAATTAATGCACTGAGTACGGAATCCACCACAAAGAAGGAATGTTTTGAAACGAAAGTACGATTACTGTAACGAAACAGAGTAGTGCATCCCCCCCCCCCCTCCTAATGAACGAGTGCATACCATTTTGTTTACTTTACGAGCATTCAGTGCCTCTGTCTGCACTATCCCTTCTCACTATGAGAGAGAGTAAACAGTGCGTGGGAATTTTGCTGGAGGCGCGCTCAAGCTGGAACTAAGACGTCATTTAAGCGTGAAGATATTGTCAAACAGTCTGCTGTTTATTTATAAAAGCATCTAAAATTCGATCTGGATATTGCTCATAATTCTGTAACAATTTTCTCATGTTTCTCTACCCATTTGGCGTTTTAATTCTAGTTGCAAAGCGAGACGACTGCAGGCGGAAATCTAAACAAATCTTAAATAAATGTTAGCGAACCGCCCAGAGAACGTGGACAAGTCACAAGACGAAACAACGCGTTTCGACCTCTTAGGTCTTCATCGGTGAGACATAAACGATATAAAACAACAAAATTCACTTAGCTTTGATCGCTTCAGATCACTTCACAGGGTTCAGCGCAAGGAAGAAGGCGTTGAATAATTCTGAACTGTGATATGTCTCACCGATGAAGACCTAAGAGGTCGAAACGCGTTTGTTTCGCTTGTGACCTTTGTCCACTTCTCTGGGCGGTTCGCTAACATTTATTTAAGATTTGTTTTAATTCTGTAGTGAACATTTCCTGTACCTGTATTCTATGTTGTTTATACACCACCTTCGAAAGCGGCCATCGCCTCATTGAATAAACTCCCGCTCTCTCTCTTTCTCTCTCTCCTCTCTCTCCTCTCCCCTCTCTCTCTCTCTCTCTCTCTCTCTCTGGCGCACGGAGGGCGCCCACATGGTCCCCCTGCCCTCCTCTCTCTCTGTGCTGGTGCTTTAGGAGCGTCTCTCATACTCATTAATCCTCTTTTCAGGGTTCTGTCTGTCTGTCATGTCTGTCCTGTCTTCGTTCTGTCTGTCCTTGTCCTGTCTGTCCGTCTCTCTCTCGTCTCTCTCTCTCTCCTCCTCTCTTGTCTCTACTCTCAATCTGTCTCGCGTCTTCTCTCTCTCTCTCTCTGCTCTCGTCCTCTCTCTTCTCTTCTCTGTCGCTGCTCTGGATCGTCTACAGTCAGTCACTCCTTCATTTCAGGTGTCTCGCTGTCTGTCTGTCTCTGGCTCTCTGTCTGTCTGTCTTCTGTCTGTCTGTCTCTCTTCTCTCTCCTCTCTCTTCTCTATTCTCTGTCTCTCGTCTCTCTGTCTCTGTCTCTTCTGTCGTCTGTTCTCTCTCTCTGTCTCTGTCTCTCTCGTCTGTCTCGCTGTCTCCTGCTCGTCTCTCTCTCTCTCTCTCTCCTCTCTCTCTCTCTCTCCTCCTCTCGCTCTCTCCTTCAAGGCATTTCAGTTTAGATTAGTCATGAGTTCGTGACAGAGTAGTACATCAGTTTTTCTTGTGTTCTTTGTGATTTTTATATTGTTGTTATGTTCTCCATGCCCCCTTCATAAGGGGCCATGGCCTTTATATGAAGTAAACCATCTGAGTTCTGAGTTCTGACTCCTCTCCTTCCTCCCTCCCTCTCCTCCTCTCTCTCTCTCTCTCTCTCTCTCTCCTCCTCCCCCTCTCTCTCTCTCTCTCCTCTCTCCCTCCTCTCTCTCTCCTCCCTCTCTCTTCCCTCCCTCACTCTCTCTCTTTTCCCCCTACTCTCTCTGTCTATTGCTCCTACTCTGGGGGCCATCTTCATGGTCAGCTACTCCTCTGTCTTTTAGACAGAGAGAGAGAGAGAGAGAGAGAAGAAGAGAGAGAGAGAAGAAGACAGCAGACAGCAGACAGCAGGAGGAGCAAGACAGACGAGACAGAAGAGGACAGAGAGAGGACAGAGACAGACAGACAGAGACAGAACAGAGAGACAGGCAGACAGACAGACAGAGACAGAGAACAGAGACAGAGACAGAGACATACAGACAACAGAAGACAGACAGACAGAGAAAGAGAGAGCTTAACGGCAGAGGATGACTGAGTATGGAGACGGTCCCCAGAGCAGCACAAGAAGAGAGAGAGAGAAGGAGAGAGAGAGGAGAGAGAGGAGAGAGAGAGGAGAGAGAGAGAGAGAGAGAGAGAGAGAGAGAGAGAGCATACTTTTTTAATGATAGAAAGAGATAGACGCAATTAATTATTACGAACATAGCAGGTAAGAGAGAGAGAGAGAGAGAGAGAGAGAGAGAGAGAGAGAGAGAGGAGAGAGAGAGAGAAGTTGACAAGAATCTTTTTCCAAGGGAAGTAATTGTTGACAAAGACCAAGTATGCTTTCTTCTTGTATTTCTTAAGAGAACACAAAACCCACCAAATTCCAACGTTTACTTCTGTAAAGAAAAATAGGTCTTTATGAACAAATAGAGGTGTGTTGTATTCGGGGAGTAGATGGAATTTGTGACACTGTACATGATCAGTATAAAGCTTGTGGTGGTGGTTGAAATGATGGCACTGTTGCTCATTCCATACGGTATGAACATTGGTGTTTGATTGAAGTCACTATGAATGCACTGGGAAACGTCATGAGATTGTCCGGGGCTACGTTGTATACAGGCAGCTGAGCAGGAACACTGAGAGTGTCACCGTCTGATGACGCTGACCTTTCTGGAACTGCTTGCAGTTTGTCTTGGAACCTGCACTGTCGTCCGATTGGAAGACTTCATTAGTCTGTCTTCGCCTGCACTGCCTACCACTCCACACCATCACAACGACATGGGTGCACACTTTACCACCTGCCTACAACTCCAATAGCTGCTTTAGGTTGTTTTTGGTTTTGGTTTTGTCTTTGTGCGTAATGCCGCTGACATACATGAACAACCAGACAGACAGACGCAGGGAGAAATCATAAGGCTCATTGCTGAGGGACTGGCATTGGTAATAATAATGATAATAATTAATTTCAAAGTGAGATGACTGCAGGTGGACATTTGAAACGAACCTAACAGAAAAAAAGTCTTCCGCCAGATAAAAGGGAGCTAAACAAAGAAGACAAAACCATGACGCGTTTCGACCTCTGTGGTCTTCTTTCAGGCCAGACAAACAACATTGCAGATAATGAACACGAAAAAGGAACAATCGCTTCTCTCCTCCAATTGAGCGCCAAATGATCATAATGCAGAAATCGACGAAAATGATATGTCAGACACGTATGATTTATGTACAGTGCCTTTTTCAATGATGATTGCTCAAAGCCAGAGTCATAAGAAACGCTCGTGCAGAAAAACAGATGTCATTAAGAAAGGAATCACCCTCACAAACAGGTTTAAAGCCTACATACTCAATGTCCAGACCCTCTAACAAATGGAACCAAAGCATTTCGTCACAGAGCACGCGCTTTTCTATATATGTAATTATTTATGAGGATTCAGTTCATCGGTGGCATAATGAACTGTTTGGACCAACAGTTTTGTCATCCTTCCAGGGTAGTGGAGAGAGAGAGGAGAGAGAGAGAGAGAGAGAGAGAGAGAGAGAGAGAGAGGAGAGGAGAGAGAGGAAGAGAAGGGGAGGAAGAAATCTGCACTGCAATCACACCAATATCTACCACTGTACTTTAAACTACAGTCACACCAATATCTACCACTGTACTTTAAACTACAGTCACACCAATATCTACCACTGTACTTTAAACTACAGTCACACCAATATCTACCACTGTACTTTAAACTACAGTCACACCAATATCTACCACTGTACTTTAAACTACAGTCACACCAATATCTACCACTGTACTTTAAACTACAGTCACACCAATATCTACCACTGTACTTTAAACTACAGTCACACTACCACTACTTTAACACACACCCACACACACACACCACACACACACACCACACACACACACACGGAGAAAGTGGAATGAGTTCGCGCGCGCTCGCACACGTAACGTGGCAGTATGTTCAAACGCACTCTTATTGCTTTCTTATATTTCTGTCGCTTTCACTGTCAAAGACTTTCGTAGAGTGTTTACCGTCATATCCATAACAGCAACTGTGATTAGAGTTGGTATCAAACACACAGGACTGGCGAAGTTGGTTTTAATAGGAGCCATGCCATAGATCATACTTCAGTCCTGCTCAGCCTTTCTTTTTTTAGTTTTTATGTGTTTGGTTTTTGTTTAGCAATATTCCTCGTAGTTAATGCTTTCTTTTTCTTTAAAAATGTTATAACTTCTGATTAATTTTGGTTTCTAATTTGAAAAGAAATCCAAAATGGGGCAGGAAACGTAAACAGTAATTAAAACAATACGTACAGCATCTCTTGCTCCTTTTTGAACTAAACCCACCACCATCACTTTCAAAGGAAACAATTACAAAGAAATCTTGCTGTATGTTCCGACGAACAGACCGGCACCAACATATGCAGCTACGCGCGCGCATACACATAGAGAAACAGACACACATTCATGCATGCACGCACGCACGCATGCATGAACGTGTTCGGAGGGAAAGCAGTGTACTCGGCATTATCTTCGCCTTCCCACGAAAAGGAAAAAACAAACAAACAAGCACACTCACAAAGCGAAAAATTTGCGCTGCCGACGGTAGGGGGCGAGAGCTTGAGGTCGACCTGTTCCCATTGAACCGTGGTGTTATTTCTATGACAGAATAGCCAGTCGTCCTCCTCCCGATGGGAGAAAAAAACTCGGGGAGAAACCAGCGGAACAAGATGTACGTTGTGTGGTCTGCCAGTTAGGTCAGACGAGATAAACGGGAGGCGAATACAGCATACTGTTGTTGCCCACGAAGAGAACAAAACAAGCAACCAAAAACATTCTCTTGTTGAGCGTCTTCTTCTTTCTTTCTTCTTCTTCTTGAAAAACTCCTGTTTTTCTTTGTCCATCTTCTATCATTTTTCCTATACTTTACTGTTTAAAAATTCAGTTTATGTCTTTGTATCCTTTTCTGGAGTTGCTTTGTTGTTTCTCTCTCTCTCTCTCTCTCTCTCTCTCTCTCTCTCTCTCTCTCTCTCTCTCTCTCTCTCTCTCTCTCTCTTCAAACTTGCTCGTGTCCGTCTTTCATTCTCTCTGTACTTCATTGACCATTTCTATGTTCATGTCTTGTCAATTTTTGCGTTGTTTTGTTGTCTATTTCTCTCTTTATTGAAAACATCCTCATCGTGTCTCCCTTTCATTCTTTCTGTACTCTTCTTGTTGTTGTTGTCGAAAATTTCTGTGTTTGTCTTTGGCACCTCGACCCAGCAGACCTGGAGACAGCAGCTTCAGACCGGGTCAGCTGGCGGTCCACCGTCAAGGCCGGCATCAAGCAAGCAGAGCAGAGCAGAGGAGAGAGGCCCAGTGGGAAGAACGGAGGCGCCGCAGACGGGCAAAGAATGGCGTCGGCACCCACAGACACTGATGACGGAGACTTCACCTGCAGCACAACACCATTGTCTCTCCAGACAGACGGATGGCAACTTTGTGTCAATTGTGCCTTGTTTCGGTGTGCACTTCTTTCTTCTTTTGTTGTTCTGTTTTCTTTCTTCTTCTATCGTCTTTCCTTCTTCTCTTCTTTCTTCTTTCCCTTTCTTTCGTTCTTTCTTCCTTCTTTCTTCTTGTTTCTTTTCGTCTCTTTTTTCCTATTTTTCTTTCTTTTTTCATTTTCTTTGTTTCTGTCATTTCTCTCTCACCGTTTCTCTTCTATCTCTTTTGCTATTCTTTTGTCCTGTACTCGTCGCTGTGCCTCTTTGTCTCTTTCCTGTCTTCTGTCTTCTTGTCTGTCTGTTCTTTCTGTCTGACTCTCGTGTCTTTCGTCGTTTTTCTATTTTGCTCGGTGTCTTTTGTCTTTGTGTTGTCTGGTTTGTCTTTCGTGATCATCCCTCTTTTTCTGTCTATTCTGTTTGTTCATTTTATGGCTTGTATCTCTGTTGCTTTGTGTCTCTTTGTGTCTGTTGTTGTGTGTGTGTGTGTCTGTCTGTGTGTGTGTGTTGTGTGTTTTCGTGCTGGTCGTGTGTGTGTGTGTGTGCGTGCTGTGTGTGTTTGTGTGTGTGTGTGTGTGTGTGTGTTGTGTGTGTGTGTGTGTGTGTGTGTGTGTGTGTGTGTGTGTGTGTTCTTTTTGTCACGTTGTCTGGGATATTGCTTTTGACCAATTCCCTTCTTAATTAGTGAAATGCCATTAAAGAGTGCTGAAGATGTCTTATGTGTCATGTTCAATCAGTGATTACGGGACCTAATTGTCATCTTACTTATTCTTGACGTTTTTCTGACAAGATAACAATAATAGTGTGTGTGTTGTGTGTGGTGTGTGTGTGTGTGTGTGTGTGTGTGTGTGTGTGTGTGTGTGTGTGTGTGTGTGTGTGTGTGTGTGGTAATGTTGTGTGTAGTTGTAGGTGTGTGTATATGTGTGAGTGTGGGTGTCAGCAACACGGTGCCGCAGACCAAACGGGCCTGGCGAAGCAGGAACTGACACAAGTTTGTGCTTTCTGTAGTAGCTTCCGTGTTCTCTGCTTCGCCGTCCGTTCAAAGCATTCCAACATATTCATAGACTATGGATGACAACTTCAGAACCCAAGGAATAATATGAAACATGTCACACTGGATAACGTTGTCGCTGTAAGACATTGTTGGTGATTAAAATCGGAGAATGAACCCGCAGTGAACGAGTTTGTGTCCAATGTTTCTCTATTGCGATGAGAAACACCAAACAGCATGAACTCTTTTTGTCATGACTGAACAGCAGGCGTTTCAGTCTGTTCACACCTGTAGATGTGATTCTCCAAGACTGTATCTGAGCGGAGAACTTGGTCTTTGAAAAGAAGTACCAAACACAACTGGCTTTCCTCCTCGCCTGGCTGTCGACATTAGCTCTGGAAAAAATACTCTGTGGAAACGGACCAATAATGTCTATACATTTTCAGTTGTATTTATCATGGACATGGAGTCATCAACAACATGTCGATCGGGAAGTCTGAATTTCGTAGAGTGACAATTAGCGCACAACTCCAACAATGACACAAAGTGGAACGAAGAAGGCGACTGTTCCAGACAGGTCGGCATCGTCAGTCATGTCGTAGAGTCGCAAACTTGTGCGGAAAAGATCGTAGGTATGCGATGCACGAAATGAGAGCTTACGGACTTGACTTGGAACGTACGTTTTTGATTCGACAGTTTTTCTCACAAACTTTTGGGAAATCAAGAAATAGTCCAGGTTTGGTTGGCGAAAGATGAAAAATGCGCCGAAATTGATTATGCAAGATACCAGTTTAGGGAAAATATGGGCTTTTTGGTCCAAGGTATAAAGTACATTCATTGTTGTGACTTTAGCGACGTATACATAATAATGATATAGGTTCCGAGGCACTGACATGTTAAAGAGTCGACACGAAATAATCCAGATTCATCAATCAAAGGAGGTCAGACGGAAGGTAACTCCCGAACAAACCATGTTAACTGGCGGGCGAAGGAGAAAAAAGGCGCCAAAATCGATCGTGCAAAATACCAGTTTAGTTTTTAAAAATATGGGCTTTTCGGTCCAACACAGTTGTAAAGAATAAGATACATTTATTTGTGTGACTTCAGCGACATAGACATAATAATGATGAAGGTTCTGAGGCATTCCCATTTGAAAGAGTTGACACGAGCTAATCCAAGACTGATCAATCAGGGGAGGTAAGGGGAAGGTAACTCCCGAACAGAACATTTCATTTGCCTTGGGTCACCACGAGAGAGGTGCCCATTTGAGCATCCGGCTACGAAGACCTTCACTTGCTGATGTATTTGTCAGTTGTTCCTGTTGATATTGGTTCTCCCTGAAACACATTGCTCCCTGGGACTGGTTGTGGCTAAGGCCGTGTCCGGATGAAGTGTGGTTTTGTATGGGAGAGCGTCATCAATGAGCAGCGTGGTGAAGAATGCACAGAACAATGACACGTAACAACAGCAACAGCAACCTCCACAGTGACATCATCAGCCACCACCATAACAAAATACAGCTTCAACGGAATTAAATCGTTCCTCTTTTTGACAACCCTCCCCGGCTCCCCTCTTCACATTTAATGCCCATACTCATTCCCTCTAAATCAATACAATCAGATTTATGTTCACTCCATTTGTAGTCCTTTTCGTGCGCACAGAGTGAATCGATGTTGAGAGAAACAATTACAGAAACCTTGAAAAGGAAGAAAAGGGCAGTAATTCCTACAAGAAAGCAAAGGGCAGTAATTCGGCTGGGGTTGATCAGGAATATCTTCATTGGAATCGCTCTTTGTGGGATTGATTCAACCTTTTCTTTCCAAACAGTTCAAAACAATAAAAGGACTATGCCGCCCAACGAACGAAACAAACAAATGACATGACAAAACGCGACGCCTACGAAGAAATGGAGTAACTCTTGTCCAATCACGATGAGAAAAAAGTGAGTGATTGCTCGTTCTTCGTGTTGAATGGTCCCAAATGGTGTTTCATGTTGCCTGAGGAACAAGACACAAGAGGTCTGAAAGGCGTCGTGTTTGTCTTGTCATTGGTTTGTCCGGCGGCGTAGTCATTTCTCTTGGAACTAGGTTTCTATTTCCGCCTGCAGTCCCTCCCCCGACTCCTTCCCTCCCTGCCCCGCCCCTGCATGATGGTATGACAGTAGTGACGTCAGTGTGAGCACAACGCCTGTGCTGGCTCCTGATCCCCTTTACAGTTGGAGGTGGAGAAGGCATTGGGGGTACAGGCCGTGACCTGAGCAATGACCCTCTGCTACACAGGATTTTCTCTGATAGTTGATTGTACTGGGCTCCAAACTGATGTGGTCTGGCAGTATCAGATGTTATTTGGGCAGAGGTGGGACGCATCCACATCTGGGGGTGGGAATGCACCCTGCCCCGAACTAGTACATAGCGCAGTCTATGCACGGTACACCTGGTTGGTCTCTGGATGTCTGAAACTCATTCTAACGTATCTGTTTGGCCCAGGAGTTCCATTGAATCACCAGCATACTCTACGTTTTTTGCAATGGTGTACCCTGGGGACTGAAACAGACGGCGTTTAAGCGTGTCCATTTTGAGTTGAAAGGTTGCCATGCACCAGTGTGTGTGTGTGTGTGTGTGTGTGTGTGTGTGTGTGTGTGTGTGTGTGTGTGTGTGTGTGTGTGTGTGATTCAGATATCAATCGCAGACAGACCAAAATTCAACAAATGGGAAATTTTAACTCTTTCGATTCAGAACTTCTAATTCATTCCCTTGGCAGTACAAACTAATGTTTTGGTAGAATTCGTTTACTCCCATTCAGCGAATTCACTACAAAAGACAACAAGAAAACTTTTCTATTCAAACAAATGCTGACCATTTTCAGACAAGGGAAGTAATTATTTGGAAGCAGATCATCTAATTCCTTCCCTTGGCTGTCAAAACTAATATTCTACGCGTGAACTGACTTCAATGGATTCATTTTGCGCCCAGTAGTTACAAGAAGAGAAGTGACTGATTGCTTGTTCTTCGTTTCGAATTGTCCCAAATGTTGGTTAATCTTGCCTGAAGAAGAAGGCCAAAGAGGTCTCGAAACGCGTCGTGTGTTGTTTTGTCTTTTGTTGCCCCTATCTTTTTTCTTCTTGTCCAACGTACAGAACAGTCCTTTCTCTGTTAGGTTTGTGTCAGTTTCCGCCTGCAGTCATCTCACTGTCAATTTTTTTTCTTCCTTTTTGCGCGCTTGTCAGCAAAGATTGCACAAACACTACAGAGTTCATTTTAACCACACGTAGTAAAAGGGGTGAAATATGTGGCCCAGCGACAATGCCACTAATGCTTGGAGTTGATCTAACGGGAATGCATGATCATTCAGCGAATTCATTACAACTGAAAACACTTTCTATCGAAAAGAATACTGAACATTTTCAGACAGGAGAAGTATTTGTTTTTTCTTTCATTTATAACTTCAATTCCTTTGCTGTATAAAGTAGTGTTTCTACACGTCAACTGAATTAAAGGGAAGAGAATATAGATTCTTGCCGGTACCGTTATTTTTTTTTTCCTTAAATTTGTTGTTGTTGCTATTTTGGTGTTTTAACATCAGGGCAGCTTCAAATCACACTGTGGATGAGAGTCCTGCAGATATGAGTTGGGCCACAGAAAGGGAAATAACTACAAAAGAATTATAGTGGTACGCTCCGACGTACGGACAGGCACAAATATACGCAGCTACGTACGCATGCATGTATGCCACACCACACAACACACACACACACAACACACACCACACACACACACACACACACACACACACACACACACACGCCTGTTTTGAATAAACAGACTGGGGCGTGTTTCTGGACGATGAGAGCCCACTAGACAAGACAACTGACGTGATCTCCAGCTACATCAACTTTTGCGTGGGCATGGTACTACAGACAATGGAGATCAAGCTGTACCCAACTCCAAGCCCTGGATCACCAAGGACCTGAAACAGCTGCTAAAAGAGAGAAAGTCAGCTCTGAAAGAAAAGGACACCAGGAATATGCAGCTCACCTAGAAGAAGATCGACAAGAGGATCAGGGAGGAGAAGAAGTACTCTGCAAAACTCGAGGACAACTTCCGGCAAGGTGACTCCAGGAAGTGCTGGCAGAACATCTCTGCCATAACAGGGTACAGGCCCAAGAAAGCTGAACTGAGAGCAGATGATGAGAGGAGATTGGCCAATGTACTGAATGTGTTCTACACACGTTTTGACCAGCGGGACTTCAGCATTGAGCAGCAGCGAGCCATGGACACGGTGCCCCAGCTCCCTGGATCCCCAGTGACCATCAGTGGAGAGGAAGTCCGCAGACTGTTCAGGAAGCTAAATGTCATAAGTGCCTCTGGTCCGGATAGCATCAGCAGTTGGACTCTGAAAACCTGCAGCAACTCCTTGGCCCATGTCTTCAAAGAGCTGTTCCAGCGATCATTTCAGGAAGGCCATGTTTCGCGATTATGGAGGTCATCCACAATCATTCCTGTGCCAAAGAAGAAAGTGATCAGTCAGCTCAACGACTACAGACCAGTGGCGCTAACATCAGTCCCCATGAAATGTACTGAGGAAATTGTCCTCAAGCATCTCAGGGGAGAGACTGAAGACCATCAAGATCCACTGCAGTTCGCCTACACCAGAGGTAGGAGCACAGAAGATGCCATCCTGACAATGCTGCACCACCTCCACCAGCACCCTGATAGGCTAGGGACGTTCGCCAGGGTTCTGTCTGTGGATTTTCAAGTGCCTCCAACACCATTCAGCCCCTTCTCCTCGTCGGGAAACTACTGGCCATGGCTGTTAACCCAGATATCATCAAATGGATCTTCAGCTTCCTGACTGACAGACCACAGCAAGTCGTAGTTGGCCGGGTTGTCTCTGATGTCCTGGTGACCAATGCAGGAGCCCCACAGGGGTGTGTTCTGTCGCATGCCCTATTCACCATCTACACAGCTGACTGCCGCACCAGGAAGGCATGCAATCTGCAGATCAAGTTCGCATATGACACGTCGCTTACAGGGCTGATGCACGACTCTGATGAAACCATGTACCGAGAGGCAGTCAGCAAGTTGGTGGACTGGTGCGACAGGAAATTCCTTCAGCTCAATGTCACCAAGACAGAGGAGATGGTCATCGACTTCTGCAGGAACCCAAGCAGCACCCACCCACTTGTCATCAAGGAAGAGGAAGTGCGCATTGTGCGCACCTACAAGTACTTCGACACAGTCATTGACAAGTTGGAGTGGACCCCTAACATCGGCATGTGCTGCAAGAAGGCCAACCAGCGTCTTTTCTTTCTGCGGAAGCTCCCACAGTTCAGGGTCAACAGCACCATCCTGAACTTGTTCTATCAGTCAGTGATCCAGTCCATCTTCCTCTACAACCATCTGTGCTTCCATCCATCCTCCTCTACAACCATCTGTGTGTGTGTGTGTGTGGTGTGTGTGTGTGTGTGTGTGTGTGTGTGTGGTGTGTGTGTGCGGTGTGTGTGTGCGTGTGTGTGTGTGTGGTGTGGTGTGTGTGTGTGTGTGTGTGTGTGTGTGTGGTGTGTGTGTGTGACGGAACAAGCTCATAAATAAATAGAACGAAAAATATTTTGTGACGTCTTTAACAAATACGTAAGTTTCGTTCGTTGTTATGTCCCTTGTATCCATGGTTTATTGGCGAATATCTCCAAGTAAAGTCACATGTTACCGTTGACCAATGAACTGCCTTTGTCGTTGACAACTAAACTAAACATTCAATGTCACCGAGCAACACTGATCTTCGGCAAGATCGGGAACAACGGGCAGCAGGCATTGAAAGGTGACAGCAAGAAGATTAAACTCTGCAACGATCCAGCGTTTGAAGCGGATTAGAGGAAGATCTAAAACTGAAGAAGGCTACAGCACGCTAGCCGTGGAGAAATGGTTCAGTAATCTGGCGAAGAGCAAGAGACGGCCGCAGACCAAGGGGAGCTGGGCCATTCGTGCGATCCACCACAGAAGGGACTGGAGGCTGGACGTACCATTGCTGGTAGACCTTGGTCTGGAGGGGTGGAAACCTCCCCCCCTCTGGGGGAATTTTTGACTTGGTTTTCTAGAAAGCTTATGATATGGAGGAAACATTTGACATGTTACCCTCTGGTAAACAGGTTATTTTGGCATTGAGAGCTGCATTAATAGTGTGTTTTTTCCTCTTTGCGCCTTGTATTTAGCATTATGGGGTAGGGGTGTTCACTCTCTGTTTGTCACATATAATCTGGCTTGATATCTCATAGGTTTGTCGTGAATGACATCTAAAACAAATTTCCTCGATATATCTGCACACTATTCTGCTGGTATTTTACAAAAAGAGATACAGTGATGATGTTTGTGCATGGGCATCCGAATCGCATGCAGCTGAAATCTGTCGTACCACTCAACCACAGCTGTGCGCTGTTCTGTTCCCCCGTGCAAGTGGAGCAGCCGACACCTATCCACGCGTTTCTTGCTAGTTTTGTCTCCACAGTTCAGTGTGTATCACAAAACAGCGTATGTTCACTTAGGCCTAGATCAAGATTTCGTTATTGTGATCATAGATTTTCTACGAAAAGTAAGTACTGTAACATTCGTTTATAACGTCACATCGGTGTGGCACTAAAAGTAATGCGTTTACGACAGCGCGTTGAGGCAATGTTTCTCTAGTGGTGAGAGATTCAATAACATGAACCAGTGATTTGGAGCAACTGGTCTAATAATAAAAATAATAATGCCATGAGTTTCTTTGTCTCTCAAGTCACACCTATCTTACGAAGGCGCTTGTGTATTTTCTTCTTCTTGTCGCAAAATGTTGTCTTTGTAAAGAAATCTAACATACAAAGCAGTCATGTGTGCATGCCATTGCGTGCTTTACTGTGATCTCTGTCTGCAGCATGACGTATGCATGTCCTTAGTAAACCCACCTCACCCCCATCCCCACCTGTGTGTGTGTGTGTGTGTGTGTGTGTGTGTGTGTGTGTGTGTTGTGTGTGTGTGTGTGTGTCAGTGTAAAGCGTTCATGCACACATCTTCTACACACCTCTGCCCATCCCGTCTACTGCGCGTGTCTCATTATTTCGGCCAGACTCCTGTGCTAAGCATGTGTAGCCTAGATTAGTATAGCAGATGGTACTCGCTGTCACAGCGCAAGATGCACTTTTCTGATTGGGTTGCTGGAGAACCTCTGACATGCGTGTCCGTGCTTTGGAAAAACCGCTGCTTGAGTTCGTTGCTAGTTTTAGTTCTGCGTACTTCACCACTAACTTTGACAAAGTGTATGAATAGGGCAAACCGCTTTGCCGCATTATAGTATCCATTTGTTTTTAACCGTCTTGTTTCGATCATTGGGAATGGGCAGGTGTGCAGCCTCTAACTACACTGTAATTAAAAATGCGTCATCTTCTCCTGTGTGAATTCAGATTTGCACCATGGCAGATGAACAACCAGTGACCTTTAAAAGCACACCCAAATGCAAAGGAAAATGTTCAAGAGATGGGAGAACATGTGTAATTCATTTAAAAAAACAACAGAAAAAAAGAAGACTATAACCCCACTAACTGAAGAAAGTAAAAAAAAAAAAAAAAAAAACCTATCCAGAAGTCTCTCCATTTGAGACGTGCTTCAAATGTAGCATGTCATAGACTAGATCAGATTTGTGATTGCATTCCAGAAAGTATGGACTTTACTCGCCATGGTTATCACAGAAGCTGTTATGCACGGTTTACCAATGTGAAATTTGCCAGGAAAAGGAAACATGAGACAGAGAGTGAAGAAGTTGTAGGACCATCTAAACCAAAGAGGACTGCTGTTGCTACATCAGGCCCACTGCTTCCAAACGACAGATGTATCTTTTGCAACAAAAAATTCAGGAAGAAAGCTTCAAAAGGAGTTGCATGTTTTGACAAACTTGTAAAATGAGTCACCAAGACGGCAGAACAGTCTATAAAGGATGCAGCAAAAATTACGCATGATGACATTTTCACTCATTATCAAGATGTAGATCTGGTAGCACGTGAAGCTCACTATCATGAGGGTTGCAGGAAAGACTATGTGAGATCTGAAGGCAGGCATGCTGAAACATCCACAGGCCAGACATCTGTTGAGCAGCTACAGGCACATGAGAGGGCATTTGAGTACATATGTGAGTACGTTGAAAATGCCTTGATCAGAGGTGCGCAGGTGGAGAGAATGACCATGCTGAGAGAGAAGTACCGTGGATACATGCAACAACATTCCCCTGACTTCTACAACCCAGGATACAAGACTTACAAACTGACAGAAAAGATAATGAAATATTTTGGCTTCAGAATAAAATTTTGGGCTCCAAACCATCGCAGTGAACTTGTTTATTGTGACGAACTTGCCCGAGGTCAGGCAGTTGAGACAGCGTTTGTGTCAGCAGCTTCAGAAGAAAGGCGACTTGAGGAGTCTGCATATGTCCTTCGTCGACACATCTTGGATGCTTTTAGAGCTGCACCTGACATGCCATGGCCTCCATCTACAGAGTACCTTCAGTCTGATGCTGTCCATCCTCCAGCTATTCTCACAGATTTTCTCCAAAACCTGCTGTCTGGAAAAAGTAGTACTGTGGAGCAAAACAAAACCACCAGATTAGCATCCTCCATCGGCCAGGACATACTCTTTGACAGGGGGAAAGTGGAAAATGCCCAAACATCTTCTACTTGGAATGTCTATCAGACATGTTACTGGTAGCTCTGAAGTTCTAAGTCTCTTGAATCATTTTGAGCACGTTGCTGGATACAAAACAATTGTAGGACTTGAGACTGCTATGGCCAACTCTGTACATCAGTGTGCTAGTCTTCTGCCTTCAACGGTGAGTTTGGAACAGAACAAAGTGATTCATTTCTGCTGGGATAACTTTGACCTGAACGAAGAAACCCTTTCAGGAGCTGACACCACCCACTCCACTCATGGCCTAGTTATTCAAGAGGTGACAGGAGACACAGTGCATGACACAGTTCCTTCTCAAACAGAACTATCTCCTGCTCCTCAAAACCACCAATGCTCCATGCAGTCTGAACCAAGAAACACGTACCACCCTGCTTTGCAAAAGAAAAGGCAGAACCCAACTTGAATGTTGTCGACACTCATTTCTCAAACCCAGAGGCAGTCTACAAAGCTAAAGTTGTTGACTTTTGGTGGGTTTTCTCCAGATTTGAGGCCAAAGATGGAAATCAACTGGTGCCTGGATGGGGAGGATGGGTGTCTCTCACAGGAGAAGAAGGGATAGAAAGGATGCAGTCTACTGTTGACTACATGCCACCCATCCACCACCCCATCACAGAAAATTCCACAGTCCAGCATGTCCTCAAAGTGTCACAGGCAGCAGCAAAGCAAGTGGGGCAAGGTATAACATTAGTTACATTTGACTTAGCAGTAGCAAGGAAAGCATACAACTTGGTGTGGCAGAACAATCTCTTCCAAGACATCTTTGTCAGACTAGGAAGCTTCCATACAATCTGCTCTTTCCTTGGCGCTGTTGGCAAACTGATGAGGGGAACTGGTCTTGCTGGAATAGTCATTCAGTCTGCTGTCTGTGCGAGTGGGTCAATGGAGCAAGTGTTTGCTGGCAAACACTACAACCGTGCTCTTCGAGTACACAAACTAGTCCACCTCAGCTTGGCAGCTTGGCTGATGCTGTCTTTCAAGATGGCTGTGACATCAGCAATGAATAGGGTGAGAGGTTTTTTTTTTATCTGTACTCAGAGACATGTCATTACCATTGACAAGTTGTTTTTTGTATCGTACTGTGTTTTCATATGCATTTTAAATTTTGTTCGTAAAGAACATGTTCCGCATTCCTTGTATGGTTGTGAAATGTCCATGAGCAGATAGCCTTTTCAGTATTCTTTAGTTTGGTACCAAATTTAATACAAATACTTAAGAAGAAATTTGATTTAAGAGACTTAAAATAACCCCACCCCTGAATAATCACCATCGGTAGGGTTACTATAGTGTAACGCTCGTATATCCTGAAATAACCTGGTTACAGCGGGGTAACATATGCCATAAAATTTTAAAATGAACAAAGTATCAGAAAATTTCACTCATAAATCCCCCCCCCCCCCAGGGGGGGGGGGGGGGGGGTCTACGGACAGGCCAAGGTCTATGGGGTTGGTGTGGGCCAGAGCGGCAGCATCAGCCAGAATTCCACAACCATTTCGGGAAGATTGCCTGAGGTAGGCGATGTTTGGATTTGTAGGCTAGACTTATTTATAGATTGTTAATGTGTTGAGAGATTCATTTTTGTAACTTGGAACTGATGTTCGTTAAATCAGCATAATTCTTATTCTTTATTCATGCGATTTGCTTGGCAATGTAAATCTACATGACTATCATCAACTTGCACAAGCTTTTTCATATTCAAGCCGTTGGATGCGCGATCAGTTATTTTGCGACATTTCGTGATCGTGATGGCAGAGCATGTGTGTGTGATAAACTGTTTGAAAATATCTCGATTTTATTTGAATTTGTTTTGGATTTTCAACTGATGATACAGGCGCCCAACGTTCTACAATGGTGTTTTTCGTCAATGATGTGCTAAAGGTCGATGGGTGACGGTACTTACATCCTTGAGTCAAGTGAACAATCATACATTCTCCAGTACACTAATTATAACTGTTGTGACATTATAGCCAGTGAAATTCAATAATATTGACAGACGGTTAACAGTTCACCGATCTCCTCAGTCCGCCATCTTGGTCAAGAGAGAGATCAGAGAGATATACACAAATACAGAGAGAGAGAGAGAGAGAGTCAGAGAGACAGAGATACACAAATACAGAGAGAGAGAGAGAGAGAGAGAGAGAGAGAAGAGAGGAGTCAGAGAGATAGAGATACACAAATACAGAGAGAGAGAGAGAGAGAGGAGAGAGAGATAGAGAGAGAGAGAGAGAGATCATACAATACAGAGAGAGAGAGAGAGCAGAGATACACAAATACAGAGAGAGAGAGACAGAGAAGAGATAAGAGAGAGATAGAGATACACAAATACAGAGAGAGAGACAGAGATACACAAATACAGAGAGAGAGAGACAGAGATACACAAATACAGAGGGGAGAGAGGGGGACAGAGATACACAAATACAGAGAGAGAGAGAGAGAGAGAGATACAAATACAAGAGAGAGAGAGAGAGAGACAAAAAGAGACAGAGATACAGAGAGGAGAGAGAGAGAGTCAGGAGATAGAGATACAAATACAGAGAGAGAGAGACAGAGATGCACAATACAGAGAGAGAGACAGAGATACACAAATACAGAGAGAGAAGGAGAGAGAAGAGATACACAAATACAGAGAGAGAGAGACAGAGATGACACAAATACAGAGACAGAGAGACAGAGATACACAATACAAAGGAAGAGAAGAGACAGAAACACAAACAGAGAGAGAGAGAGAAACAGAAGAAGAGACAGAGAGACAGAGATACACAATACAGAGACAGAGAGACAGAGATACACAAATACAGAGAGAGAGAGAGAGAGAGAGAGAGAGATACACAAATACAGAGAGAAGAGAAGAGAAGAGAGAGAGAGAGAGATACACAAATAAGAGACGAGGAGAGTCAGAGAGAGAAAATACAGAAGAGAGAAGAGGAGAGAGAGAGAGAGAGAGAGAGTCAGAGAGAAGAGACAAACAAATACGGAGAGAGAGAGAGAGAGAGAGAGAGGTCGGAGAGGGAGACTGAGAAGGGAGAGAGAGAGAGAGAAGCAGACAGACAGACAGACAGAGAGAGATTGATTCCTACAGTGTATGTTTCTATACAAACAGGCATGGGCCCAACAGTCAAACTAAAGTTCCTTGTGCACCCTCTCTTCTAGCACATCATGCAAGAGGAGGTCTCCTAGCCACGTGTTCTAGCACATCATGCACAGAGGAGGTCTCTAGCCACGTGTTCTAGCACATCAGCACAGAGGAGGTCTCTTAGCACGTGTTTCTTCTAGCACATCATGCACAGAGGAGTCTCACTAGCCACGTGTTCTTCTAGCACATCATGCACAGAGGAGGTCTCCTAGCCACGTGTTCTGCATAGCACATCATGCACAGAAGGAGGTCTCCTAGCCACGTGTTTCTAGCACATCATGCACAGAGGAGGTCTCTCTAGCCACGTGTTCTTCTAGCACATCATGCACAGAGGAGGTCTCTCTAGCCACGTGTTTTCTAGCACATCATGCACAGAGGAGGTCTCACTAGCCACGTGTTTCTAGCACATCATGCACAGAGGAGGTCTCTCACTAGCCACGTGTTCTTCTAGCACATCATGCACAAGAGTGAGGTTCTAGCTCATGAAAGCCACACGTGTTTTCTAGCACATCATGCACAGAGGAGGTCTCACTAGCCACGTGTTCTCTCTGAGTCACATCTATGCAACAAGAGGAGGTCTCCTAGCCACGTGTTTTCTAGCACATCATGCACAGAGGAGTCTCACTAGCCACGTGTTTCTAGCACATCATGCACAGAGGAGGTCTCACTAAGTCCCACTTGTTTGTTCTTCTAGCACATCATGCACAGAGGAGGTCTCCATAGCACTGTGTTCTTCTAGCACATCATGCACAAGGAAGTCTCTCCAGCCACGTGTTCTTCTAGCACATCATGCACAGAGGAGGTCCTTTTAGCCACAGTGTTCTAGCACTCATGCACAGGATTCCTACAGGTCTCAGTTCTTCGCGCTTGAGACTGTGTATGTGCTGGGCGAATGGTGCCGAAGGAACAGTGTTTGAAGTTTTGGCAGTGATTGCTTCACCAGCGCCGTGGCGAAGTGGCGCGTTGCGATTCGATGGGAGTGTGGGTTCGATTCTCAGTCTGTGGATTTTCTGCCCTGACCGGCTCCTTCCCAAAGGTGAGTTTGCTACGGACTCAGTTGGGAAGACAGACCACACAGTCGAGTTTCATCCACTGAATGGATGCGTCTATGAGAGTGTTGCTCCGATTTCTGACAAACGCTACAGGTGTCTGTATCTCTCGGGCCTGATTGACGCCGAGATATATTATGAAAGTAAGCGTAGACTACAGCCCTGTCATGCAGTCTCAGACCGGATGGAAAACTGTTGCATCATCTTCATCATCCTCATTCTCATCGATCAGCATAAAAGTCTCACATTCTGTGGCCCTTCATACCCTGCTCTCATGGTGACCTCAGTTTCGATGTCCTCTCCACGTCTGTGGCCTTGGTTTAATTCTGTCGGGGTCATCGGTATCCATGGGGGCTGTCGTTGGATGGATGTGGTGGCGCCCTCCGGAGGGAGAGCTCACTCACGACGGCTCTGCGACTATGTGCAGATCTGTTTTTCCTTCTTCGTAATCAATTCATTTATTTTTGTTTCTTTTTTCGTTGTTTTTTTCATTTCATTAAATGAATCTATGCATCAATATCGATGGAGAAAGTACAAATCCACATTTTTATGTAGCATTATTCGCTAGTCAAAACTGTTGCTAGTCATGCTAAGTTCATCCCTTAGCGGGGAAGCGCCAGATAAAAAAGAAGCATGTTTTGCTTCTCTGTTACCTTGGGAATACAATTTATCAATCAACGTCTCTCTCTCTCTCTCTCTCTCTCTCTCTCTCTCTCTCTCTCTCTCTCTCTCTCTCTCGTCTGTCTGCTCCCCCCCTCCTCTCTCTGTTTCTCTGTGTGTGCGCGCACGCGCGTTTAGTGTGTGGTGTGTGTGTGTGTGTGTGTGTGTGTGTGTGTGTGTGTGTGTGTGTGTGTGTGTGTGTGTGTGTGTGTGTGAGGAGGAGAGAGAGAGAAGAGAGAGAAGACGAAGACAGACAGACAGACAGACAGACAGAGAGAGAGAGAGAGAGTGAGGTGAGTGTGTGTGTGTGTGTGTGTGTGTGTGTGTGTGTGTGTGTGTGTGTGTTGTGTGTGTGTGTGTGTGTGTTGTGTGGGTGTGTGTGTGTGGGTGTGTGTGTGGTGCGTGGATATATCGTGATATTTGCGTAGTGTATTGCGTGCATGTGTGTGTGTGTGTGTGTGTGTGTGTGTGTGTGTTGTGTGTGTTGTGTGTGTGTGTTGTCGCGGCGATGTGTGTGTGTGTTGCGGCAATGTGTGTGTGTGTGTGTGTGTGTGTGTGTGTGTGTGTGTGTGTGTGTTGAGAGAGACAGAGAGAGAGAGAGAGAGAGAAGAGAGAAGAGACAGACGAAGACAGACAGAAGACAGAACGAGGTGGGTGTGTGTGTGTGTGTGTGTGTGTGTGTGTGTGTGTGTGTGTGTGTGTGTGTGTGTTGTGTGTGTGTGTGTGTGTGTGTGTGTGGTGTTGTGTGTTGTGCGTGCGTGCGTAGTGCGTGTATGTGTGTGCGCGCGCGCGCGGCTGTGCGTCTGTGTGCGTGCGTGAGTATGTGTGTCTGTGTCTGTGTGCGTGTACATTACCGCGTTTGAGTGTAGGTGTGTTTAGGAGGAGGATGTTGGATGGAAGATGCCTGGATGTGTATAATGTAGGCGTGTGAGTTTGTTACGTACATCAATAGAACGTCAACGCATTCACATAAAGCGATTTTAGACAGCAAATTTGATTTGATTGTGTGTGTGTGTGTGTGTGTGGTGTGTGTGTGTGTGTGTGTGTGGTGTGTGTGTGTGTGTGTGTGTGTGGTGTGCGCGCGCGCGCGCGCTGTTGTGTGTGTGTTGTGTCTGTGTGTGTCTGTGTGTGTCTGTGTGTGTAAGGGAGGAAACCCTCTCACAGATGGCTTTTAAACGCTTTAAAATGACTTTTAAGAGAAAAGGATGATTGGCCAATTGGCATCAGGGCCCTCCACTGGCACAGATCTTGGAGCCGCGTGGCAGGTGACAGTCAATCATGGAAGGCGCGGAGGATTCCTCAGTTGGAACCTTGGACAGTAAAAGGGACAAATAATCCACTCAGACCTCATAGCATCAGCTGTGGTGCTCAGAACTAGGTCAGCTGTAGCTTGTTCAGTACAGACCTCATAGCATCAGCTGTGGTGCTCAGAACTAGGTCAGCTGTAGCTTGTTCAGTACAGACCTCATAGCATCAGCTGTGGTGCTCAGAACTAGGTCAGCTGTAGCTTGTTCAGTACAGACCTCATAGCATCAGCTGTGGTGCTCAGAACTAGGTCAGCTGTAGCTTGTTCAGTACAGACCTCATAGCATCAGCTGTGGTGCTCAGAACTAGGTCAGCTGTAGCTTGTTCAGTACAGACCTCATAGCATCAGCTGTGGTGCTCAGAACTAGGTCAGCTGTAGCTTGTTCAGTACAGACCTCATAGCATCAGCTGTGGTGCTCAGAACTAGGTCAGCTGTAGCTTGTTCAGTACAGACCTCATAGCATCAGCTGTGGTGCTCAGAACTAGGTCAGCTGTAGCTTGTTCAGTACAGACCTCATAGCATCAGCTGTGGTGCTCAGAACTAGGTCAGCTGTAGCTTGTTCAGTACAGACCTCATAGGATCAGCTGTGGTGCTCAGAACTAGGTCAGCTGTAGCTTGTTCAGTACAGACCTCATAGCATCAGCTGTGGTGCTCAGAACTAGGTCAGCTGTAGCTTGTTCAGTACAGACCTCATAGCATCAGCTGTGGTGCTCAGACAGGTCAGCTGTAGCTTGTCATCAGCATAGCTAGCTGTGGTGCTCAGAACAGGTCAGCTGTACTTTTCAGTACAGACTCAAGCATAGCTGTGGTGCTCAGAACTAGGTCAGCTGTAGCTTGTTCAGTACAGACTTCATAGCATCAGCTGTGGTGCTCAGAACTAGGTCAGCTGAAGCTTGTTCAGTAAAGCTGAATGGACCCGCTCCCTTGGTAATGTCATACTTTATTTAATGGGGACTGGTCCTTGAATGGCAATATATGACAGGCTAGAAGCAGACTACTATAGGTCAAAGTTCATTGTATGGAGACTGGTCCGATGAATGACGACGTGACAGGTTAGAAGCAGAGAACTATAGGTCAAAGTTCATGCAGATGTATTTTTTTATTTATGTTGCTCTATGTTGATAAAAACTAGTTCCATGCCTAAAACACGTATTGTTGCTTGGGGGATTCACCAGACCAGTTCATGTTCACTTTGTATCGGTCCTTACTTGGCAGTGAGTCAGGCGAGAAATAGTTCATGTTCATGCTGTATCGGTCCTTACTTGGCAGTGAGTCAGACAAGAAATAGTTATGTTCATGCTGTATCGGTCCTTACTTGGCATGAGTCAGACAGAATAGTTCATGTTCAGCTGTATCGTCCTACTTGGCAGTGAGTACAAGAATTGATCCTGTTCTGCATGGCCTACTTACTCAACACATAAACAGACACACTGGTGAAAACGCTTTAGACTCACAGAGTATCCATGGCGGTTGAATGCTTCCCCCAATCCAGCTTATACTCACTCCTGGGATGCACTGGTCGCTAAATGGCCGTGGGAGCGGCCAAAAGCAAAGGCTGTCATGATGTGGTCTTTTTATGAAACACCCATGGACAGACACACCGTAAACAAGCAGTTCAAAGCATGAAACATCCATGACTCTGTTGTCCACGCCCTACGCCTAACACACTCCACTTTGGTGCACATCAGTCAATACATAGCAACAGGACGGACCACACACAGATCTTCTAGGCACCACCTAGTCATCCAAGACACAGCGGACACGATGATGAAAACCAGTTGGATGCCTCAAACTTACGTGACAGTGTAATAAATGCAGCAGACCACTTCCTATTCTGTTTTGGCGTAGAGAGATCATTCCATGGGATTGGGAGGGGATACAGTGATGTAAAAAGGAGGCAGGAAAGAAGCAAAGGGGAGACCACAGACCAGTGCTTTCTCAGTTATGGGACTTGGGAGGGATCCAAAACGGAGACATCTCAGGCCCACTCATTGAACACGCTGACAGGCTCACTGATGAAAACGAGTTTGATGGCTGAATTGTCCATGGCTCTGTAGTCAATGCCCCAAAGCGTACGATACTCAGTGCTGGTGCAGGCTGGTCTGTCCATGGCAGAGGGCAGGCAGGAAGACGTCAACATGTGGTCCGGGAATCCAACACGCCGATGGGCACACTGACATTAGGAACATGTTGCACGGAACATACATTGTAGTGTTGTGACTGCCCTAATCCTGTACATGCTCATATTGTTACAGACTGATTCTGGAATGAGAATGAGAGAAGCCAGAAACACAGACACAGTATGTATAACATATTTACTGAACAAACGGGGAAAAAATCATCGTTGAATTAAAAAATTTGGTGCACAAAATATAAATCGTTACTTGCTCGCCTAGGATAAGTTCATTTAGAGAGAGAGAGGAGAGAAGAAGAAGAGCAGAGAGAAGAGACAGACAGACAGACAGACAGACAGACAGGACAGAGACAGAGAGACAGAGACAAAGAGAGAGAGTGAGTGAGAGAGAGAGAGAGTGAGTGAGTGAGTGAGTGAGTGAGAGCGAAGAGAGTGAGTGAGTAGTAAGTGAGAGCGAGGAGGAGAGAGAGAGTGAGGGAGTGAGTGAGAGCGAGACGAGGAGCGAGAGAGAGAGAGAGTGAGGGAGTGAGTGAGTGAGAGGAGAGAGAGAGTGAGAGTAGAGAGAGAGAGATGAGTGAGTGAGTGAGAGCGAGAGAAGAGGAGGAGTGAGAGAGAGAGAGAGGAGAGAGAGAGAGGAGAGAGAGAGAGAGAGAGAGAGAGAGAGAGAGAGAGAGAGGAGAGAGAGAGAGAGAACGAACGAAGACGAAACGAAATTTGTTTAATGAGGGAAAAGAATAAGCACATGGCAGGCTTGTTTGCATCTTGCCCTCAAAAATGAAAAAGAAACATTTCAAACACAAAAGCCACCCTCCACACCCCAACCATTAACCAAACACCCACCTGTCGCACAATCCTTTCCAAGCACTCTACACACCCAATGATAATGATGACAAATACCCAATAATAACAGCAGTAACAATTGTAATGAATGATAATGATTAAAAATAATAACATTACAATTCAAATATAACACAATGCGTACATACATACATATGCATTGACAAACATTACATCTATCGAATAGCATGATCTGAAAAAGATAGAAATACAGAACACATAATAATCACAAATAGAAATCAATATGATAGTAAATCAATATTAAAACCAAGAATCTGTTCCGGAAGGGGGCGTACAGCACACATTTTTGCGCCCTCCAGATACGCACGCAATTCCCCTTTCCTCTCTATCCCGTGTTCTCTGCAAACAATTCCATCCTCGCCCCTCGTCACAAACACCCCACCTCACCCCATCTACCCCTCCGTTCACAACCAACCCTACTCAAACAGAGAGAGAGAGAGAGAGAGGGAGAGAGAGAGAGAGGAGAGAGAGAGAGAGAGAGAGAAGGGCCGGATATAAAAGTAAATATTCACTGATCATAAGGATCAGGAGATGCTGTTCATGTATTGCGTCATAAGGTGTGTTTGATATTTGTTTTTAAAGACTCGGAGGCTTGTATTTACATCGAATGAAGTTATAACAGAATTCCATAAGCAGCCACTAGAGTACAACAAGCTTGATTTAAACAGATCTATTCTCGGAAGAGGTACTTTTATCTTGTAAACATGACGAATCTTCTTCATTTCGAATCTATTTT
>JAPXFY010001831.1:30000-32004 GCA_030674185.1 Monoplex corrugatus | reverse complement strand
GTCTGCTTTATGTCTTCAACTCTCTCTATGTAGATGCTCTCTTTTCTCTCTCTCTCTCTCTCCCCCTCTCTCTCCCCCTCTTCTCTCTCTCTCCTCGCTCTGCGTCTCTCTCGTCCGTTCTCCTTTCTCTGCTTGTCTGTATGTCTGTCTGTCTGTCTGTATGTCTCTCTCTCCTCTCTCTCTCTCTCTCTCTCTCTCTCTCTGTAAGATGCTCTCTTTCTTTCTCTCTTTCGCTCTGCGTCTTTCTCTCTCTCTCTCTCTTTCGTTTTCCTTTCTCTGTCTCTCTGTCTCTCTCTCTCTCTCTGTCTCTCTCTGTCTGTCCGTCTGTCTCTCTCTCTGTCTCTCTCAAATTACCACCAAGAGTGTCACGGGCAGAAAGAGTTAACGGTCAGCAGTGAGCTGGAAGGCCTGAAGTGGAGAAATGACGAGTGACGTCAAGGTCTCTTTCACACCATCCATCCAGGTCTTCCTTGGTCTGCCTCTCGCTGTAATCCACATGTCTTTGTGTTGTCTGCTTGTTGAGCCAGCTGGTGGGGTTGTATTGTGGTCAGATGACCCAACCACTTCATTCTGTGTTGTGTGTGTGTTGAGCCAGCTGGTGGGGTTGTATTGTGGTCAGATGACCCAAACCACTTCATTCTGTGTTGTATGTTTGTTGAGCCAGCTGGTGGGGTTGTATTGTGGTCAGAATGACCACAAACACTCTCATTCTGTGTTGTATGTTTGTTGGGCCAGCTGGTGGGGTTGTATTGTGGTCAGATGACCCAAACCACTTCATTCTGTGTTGTATGCATTTTGAGCCAGCATGGTGGGGTTGTATTGTGGTCAGATGACCCAACCACTTCATTCTGTGTTGTATGCTTGTTGAGCCAGCTGGTGGGGTTGTATTGTGGTCAGATGACCAAACCACTTCATTCTGTGTTGTATGCTTGTTGAGCCAGCTGGTGGGGTTGTATTGTGGTCAGATGACCCAAACCACTTCATTCTGTGTTGTATGCTTGTTGGGCCAGCTGGTGGGGTTGTATTGTGGTCAATGACCCAAAACCACTTCATTCTGTGTTGTATGTTTGTTGAGCCAGCTGTGGGGTTGTATTGTGGTCAGATGACCCAAACCACTTCATTCTGTGTTGTATGTTTGTTGAGCCAGCTGGTGGGGTTGTTATTGTGGTCAGATGACCAAACCACTTCATTCTGTGTTGTATGCTTGTGAGCCAGCTGGTGGGGTTGTATTGTGGTCAGATGACCAACCCACTTCATTCTGTGTTGATGACTATGATGGTGGACTGGTGTTGTTCCCACCATGTCTCTGATCTTGGTGTTTATGATCATTGTCACGTCTGGTCCATTTCTCTGATCTTGGTGTTTGTGATCATGTCACGTGGGTCCATTTCTCTGATCTTGGTGTTGTGATCATGTCACGTGTGGTTTGTAGACAGCTCTTCTTAAGAAATCAAATTTTAACTGACTGTCTATTGTGGAAAGGAGGAAGGTAAAGAGAGGAATAAGGAGAAGAGAGGAAGGGGGAAAGAAAATGAAGAAAGAGCAAAACAGAAAGGGAGCGAGGGAGAAAGAAGACAAAAAGAATACAAAGCCACGTTTCGGCTTCCCGACGCGTGTTTCTAACTCACTTCACTTTCCCTCTCACCCTCTCTCTCTCCTCTCTCTTTCTCCTCCCTTCTCCCTCCTCTTCTCTTTCTCTCCTTCTTTTTTTCTTCTCTCCCCCCTCTCTCCCTTTCTCTCTTTCTCTCCCTTCTCTCTCTCTCTCTTTCTCTCCCTTCTCTCTTTCTCTCCCTTCTCTCTTCTCTCTCTTTCTCTCCCTTCCTCCTCTCTCTCTCTTTCTCCCTTCTCTCTCTCTCTCTTCTTTCTCTTTCTCCTCTCTATCTCTCTCTCTCCCCTCTTCTCTCTCTTCTCTCTTTTCCTCCCTTCTCTCCTCTCTCTTCTTCTCTCCCTTTTCTCTCTCTCTTTCTTCTCTTCTCTCTCTCTCTCTTTCTCTCCCTTCTCTCT
>JAPXFY010001831.1:12500-17500 GCA_030674185.1 Monoplex corrugatus | reverse complement strand
TGGTGATCATGACGTTGTGTGGTGATCATGACGTTGTGTGGTGATCATTACGTTGTGTGGTGATCATGACGTTGTGTGGTGATCATGACGTTGTGTGGTGATCATGACGTTGTGTGGTGATCATGACGTTGTGTGGTGATCATGACGTTGTGTGGCATGGTGATCATGACGTTGTGTGGTGATCATGACGTTGTGTGGTGATCATGACGTTGTGTGGCATGGTGATCATGACGTTGTGTGCAGCATGTAAGACAACCATTGCCATGCTCTAACGCCCACATGAACAACCCTGACACTGGAGACGACAATTTGCACAACTGGAGAACGGTCTCACGCCAGCGCGGTAGTCATGTGGTTAAACGTCGCACTTCCAGTTCAAAGGTCGTGGGTTCCATCCGCCCAGACACAGCACTCAGTTGTTGGGTAACGGGTACAGATTGTTCCCATGTCCCGGCTCAACTTGTGTGTACACCTGCCACTGTCTGAAACATCTTGGTGTGGATATACAGCATGAAGAACACCAAACACGCACGTTAAAGATCTCACAAGTCATGTCAATGGCTGGCTTATGGAATCATAGCATCGTCCATCACGCACGTTAAAGATCTCAAAAGTCATGTCAATGGCTGGCTTATGGAAACATAACATCGTCCATCACGCACGTTAAAGATCTCAAAAGTCATGTCAATGGCTGGCTTATGGAAACATAACATCGTCCATCACGCACGTCCACCCAACACGGATGGACACAATTATTATACACGGTGCAGCAACACACCACATGCATAGTGCAGGCAAAACATTGTGCATACAAACATCCAAAAACAAATACAAATGCTAAAAAATGATAAAATGAAAGAGAGAGAGAGGGGGGGGAGAGACAGAGAAGAGAGAGAGATAGACAGAAAGAGACAGAGACAGAGAGACGGAGGCAGAGAGAGACAGACATAATGTGCAGTGCGCAAGAGGTACTTACAGACACCACACACACACACACATTCAAACTCACACACACACACACACACACACACACACACACACACACACACACACACATCCACACTCACACACACACACACACATACACTCACCACACACACACACACACACAACACTCACAACACACACACACACACACACACACACACACACACACACACACACACACACCACACACACACAACAAAATACACAACACACACACACACACACACACACACAGTGCACCCTTTCTCGCACATATACATATTCGGCATGCATACACACATGTACATGTATACAAATTGTCTGTCTCTGTTTGCGTTTATGTATATGCACATGTGCACATGCACGTGAATTTGTCCATGTACATATTTGTTCACATGTGTGAGTATAATGTTCACGTGTGTACGTGATCGAGTGATTGACTATGTGTGTGTGTGAATGATGTAGATGTGCTTATGTCCGTGTGTGTGTGTATGTGTGTGTGCGTGCGGGCGCTAGCTCGCGCGCTTGTGTGTGTTTCTGTGTGTGTGTGTGTGTGTGTGTGTGTGTGTGTGTGTGTGTGTGTGTGTGTGTGTGTGTGTGTGTGTGTGTGTGTGTATGTGTGTGTGTGTGTGTGTGTGTGTGTGTGTGAGTGTGCGCGTGAGCGCATACACTAATTTGATGTCAGTCGGGTAACGGTGCGGTATTGCGGAAGTTCCCACACCAAATCAATACGGGTGGAATTATGGCTATAAAAAGGTGTAAGACAACACAGCGTACCATCCGTTCTACATGGGTGAACAAGATAACACCCCGTCACCTGGCTTACTCCACACACCACCATAACATCCGTCACCTGGCTTACTCCACACACCACCATAACACCCGTCACCTGGCTTACTCCACACACCACCATAACATCCCGTCACCTGGCTTACTCCACACACCACCATAACACCCCGTCACCTGGCTTACTCCACACACCACCATAACACCCGTCACCTGGCTTACTCACACACCACCATAACACCCCGTCACCTGGCTTACTCCACACACCACCATAACACCCGTCACCTGGCTTACTCACACACCCATAACCCGTCACCTGGCTTACTCCACACACCACCATAACACCCCGTCACCTGGCTTACTCCACACACCACCATAACACCCCGTCACCTGGCTTACTCCACACACCACCATAACACCCGTCACCTGGCTTACTCCACACACCACCATAACACCCCGTCACCTGGCTTATCCACACACCACCATAACACCTCACCGCTTAACACACACACCATAACCCCGTCACCTGGCTTACTCCACACACCACCATAACACCCCGTCACCTGGCTTACTCCACACACCACCATAACACCCCGTCACCTGGCTTACTCCACACACCACCATAACACCCCGTCACCTGGCTTACTCCACACACCACCATAACACCCCGTCACCTGGCTTACTCCACACACCACCATAACACCCCGTCACCTGGCTTACTCCACACACCACCTAACACCCCGTCACCTGGCTTACTCCACACACCACCATAACACCCCGTCACCTGGCTTACTCCACACACCACCATAACACCCCGTCACCTGGCTTACTCCACACACCACCATAACACCCCGTCACCTGGCTTACTCCACACACCACCATAACACCCGTCACCTGGCTTACTCCACACACCACCATAACACCGTCACGTCACCGCTCTACATCCTGTACTCCACCACCATAACCACCCGTCACCTGGCTTACTCCACACACCACCATAACCCCGTCACCTGGCTTACTCCACACACCACCATAACACCCCGTCACCTGGCTTACTCCACACAACCACCTAACACACACCCGTCACCTGGCTTACTCCACACCCACCATAACACCCCGTCACCTGGCTTACTCCACACACCATAACACCCCGTCACCTGGCTTGCTCCACACAACATAACACCACGTCACCTGACTTACTCCACACCATAACATCCCGTCACCTAACTTACTCCACAAACCATAACACTCCGTCACCTGGCTTACTACACACACCATAACACCCGTCACCTGGCTTACTACACACACCATAACACCCCGTCACCTGGCTTACTCCACACACCACCATAACACCCCGTCACCTGGCTTACTCCACACACCACCATAACACCCCGTCACCTGGCTTACTCCACACACCATAACACCCCGTCACCTCGCTTACACCACACACCACCATAACACCCCGTTGGCTGGCTTACTCACACACCATAACACCCCGTTCGCTGGCTTACTCACACACCATACCCCGTCAGCTGGCTTACTCAACACACCATAACACCCCGTCACCTGGCTTACTCCACACACCATAAACACTGTCACCTCGTTTTCTCCACACACCACCATAACACCCCGTCACCTGGCTTACTCCACACACATTAACACCCCGTCACCCGGCTTACTCCACACACCATAACTCCCCAACACATGGCTTACTCCACACACCATAACACCCCGTCACTGGCTTACTCCACACACAATAACACCCCGTCACCTGGCTTACTCCACACACCCCATAACACCCCGTCACCTGGCTTACTCCACACACCACCATAACACCCCGTCACTTCGCTTACTCCACACACCTAACACCCGTCACTTCGCTTACTCCACACACCACCATAACACCCGTCAACTGGCTTACTCACACACCACAACACCCCGTCACCTGGCTTACTCCACACACCATAACACCCCGTCACCTTGCTTACTCCACACACCACCATAACACCCCGTCACCTGGATTACTCCACACACCACCATAACACCCCGTCACCTGGCTTACTACACACACCACCATAACACCCCGTCACCTGGCTTACTCCACACACCATAACACCACTACTCACCTACACTCTGTCACCACACCACACCACACCACACCACAGCACTCTGAACACCACACCACACACACCACACACTCTGAACACCACACCCAGCACTAAACACCACACCACACCACAGCACTCTGAAACACCACACCCAACAGCATCTGAACACCACACCACAGCACCGAACACCACACAAACCACCAACCACACACTCTGAACACACCACCACAAAACCCACACTCGAACACCACACCACTCTGAACACACACACCCACACACTCTGAACACACACACACCACACCACACACTAACACACACAACACCCACACCACACCACCCACACACTCACACCACACCAACCACCACACACCAACACCACAACTCCACAAACACCACACCCCACACAAAACACCCACCCACCACAAACACCCACCAATCACACTACTAACACCACACCACTCTAACACACCACTACACCACTCACTCAAACACCACACCATCTAAACACCACACCACTCTAAACACCACACCACTCTAAACACCACACCACTCTAAACACCACACCACTCTAAACCACCACCAACACACACCACTCAACACCAACAACCACTCCACTCTAAACACAACACCACTGTAAACACCACACCACTCTAAACACCACACCACTCTAAACATCACACCACTCTAAACACCATACCACTCTAAACACCAAACCATTCTAAACACCACACCACTCTAAACACCACACCACTCTAAACACCACTCCACTCCACTCTAAACACCACACCACACCACTCTAAACACCACTCCACTCTAAACACCACACCACTCTAAACACCACACCACTCTAAACACCACTCCACTCTAAACACAACACCACTCTAAACACCACACCACTCTAAACACCACACCACTCTAAACATCACACCACTCTAAACACCATACCACTCTAAACACCACACCATTCTAAACACCACACCACTCTAAACACCACACCACTCTAAACACCACTCCACTCCACTCTAAACACCACACCACACCACTCTAAACACCACTCCACTCTAAACACCACACCACTCCAAACACCACACCACTCTAAACACCACGCCACTCCAAACACCACACCACTCTAAACACCAC
>JAPXFY010001831.1:0-10000 GCA_030674185.1 Monoplex corrugatus | reverse complement strand
ACACACGCAGGCACGCACGCTCGCACACACACGCACGCACACATACAGACACACACACACACACCCACACCCACACACACGCATGGCTATAAATGGGGAGAAAGAATAAAAGCAATAAAAGCAAGAATAAAAGCAATGGAAAATTATAGAGAGCATAGCATACAATTATATATTATAACCATGTGGTTCCCTCCGAGCGGAGACAGGCTGCAGAGGGGAGGGTTGAGTGAGGTTAGGATTTTATGCAGGAGAGAAAAGGTGAGTTTTGAGAGCGGACTTGAAGGAGACAAAAGTAGGTTGCTGACGGACTGAGAGAGGAAGTTTGTTCCAGGAGAGTGGACCAGAAACAGAGAAGGCTCGTGGACCATAGGTATTGAGCTTAGTGCGTGGAAAGCGAAGAGTCAGAGGATCAGAGGCAGAGCGGAGGGTACGTGAGGGAACATAGATCTCAAGTAGGCTTGACAGGTAATCGGGGGCTGCGTTATTGAGGCTTTTGTAGCACATGGTGTCTAGTTTGTACTGTATGCGCTTTGATACAGGGAGCCAGTGAAGTTGTGCCAGGAGAGGAGATATGTGGTCAGCTTTTTTCTTTTTGAGTACAAGGCGTGCAGCATTGTTTTGAATGCGCTGTAGGATGTGAATGGTGGAGGCAGGAAGACCAGACAGGAGTGAATTGCAATAGTCAATGCGAGACATTATGAAGGAGAGAACGAGTTTTGCAGTTGTTTCGACAGAGAGATACTTCCTGATCAGCTTTATACGATGGAGATGATAGTAGCAGGATCTGGCAGTTTGAGAAACAAAGTTGTTCATGGAGAGGGTAGAGTCAATGCAGACACCAAGGTTTTTAGCTGAATCAGAAATTGGGACTGATGTGTTACATAATGGGAGAGAAAGAGGAGGCAGCTGAGAAAGTTTCTGACGGGTGCCAATGAGGATAGCTTCTGTTTTGTCGTCATTAAGCTGAAGTCTATTGTGTGTCATCCAGTTCTTAATGTCCGAGTAACACTCAGTGGTGCGAGTCAACAGGCGCTGTATATTATCAGGTGAGTCACTGTCTTGAAGTTGGGTGTCATCAGCATAGAAGTGGTGTTTTATAGAATGGGAGTTGGTGATGGTGGACAGGGGGGAGGTGTAAAGAGTGAAAAGAACAGGGCCAAGGACAGATCCTTGTGGAACACCACAGGTCAGGTATGCAGGTTGAGAGTAAGTGCCATTGATGAGAACGGTTTGTTTTCTGTTTGATAGGTATGAAGTGAACCAAGACAGAGCAATGTCAGAGATGCCAAAAGTATGATGAAGTCTAGAAAGGAGAATACCATGATCAATGGTATCAAAGGCTGCAGACAGATCAAGGAGTGTGAGGAGAGAGACTTTGCCAGTATCAGTTGCAAGGAGGAGATTGTTGAGAATGTGTAGTAGGGCAGTTTCAGTGCTATGGCACTGGCGGTAGGCTGACTGGAAAGGATTGAGGAGATTGTTGGCAGACAGGTGAGAGTTCAGCTGGTTGAGGACGACTTTTTCAAGGAGTTTTGACAAGAAAGAGAGATTAGAGATAGGCCGGTAATTTTTCAGTTCATTTGGATCTAAATTGTGTTTCTTGAGGAGAGGGTGAACAATAGCAGACTTGAAAGAATCTGGGACAGTTCCAGTTTGAAGAGAAGTGTTGATGATGTCAGTGATGAATGGGAGGAGAGTAGGGAGACAGTCGGCGTAGACAGAACCTGGAAGAGGATCCAGTTCGCAGGTTTTGAACGACATGGATCTGATTGTGTTGAGAATTTCTTCTTGTGAGACTGGGGTAAAAGTAGTAAGAGGTGTGCCAGAGAAGGAAGGGTCAGGTGGGCATGGTTGACAGGGTGTCCTGTCAAGCCTGTCACGAAGAGTTTGTATTTTGGTGGTGAAATAGTTGGAGAATACAGATGGGAGTTCTTCATTTGTATGTTTTGTTGGGAGAGGTAAATCTTTTCGTGTGCCAAGGAGATGATTCATGGTTGTAAAGAGTTCTTTTGAAGAAGAGGCATTCAGGATTTTGGTTTGGAAATAGCTTGTTTTTGCTGATGCAATGAGGGTGGATACTTTTGTTTTAGAGGCTTGGAAAAGTTGCCTGTGTACAGTGAGTTTGGATTTGCGCCAGCGGCGCTCTGCTCTGCGGCGGGCACGTTTTGCACAGGCGATCTCATGAGTGAGCCAGGGGGTAGGGGGGCGGTCAGGTAAAAGACGGGTTGTGGCTGGAGCATGAGTGTCCAGAAGATGGTGGAGAGTAGTATAGAATTCATCGGCAAGGTTATGTGACTTTTCAGAAAGGAGACGGGAGGCATCAGATGAAAATGTGGAGAGGTCGATAGATTTGAGATTGCGTCGAGTCACTGTGCGCATGGTACGGGAAGGAGGAGAAATGTCGAGAGAACAGAGAATTGCAGAGTGGTCAGATGGAAGGGCTGAAGTTAGACGGGTAGAAAGAACTAAGCAGTTGTCAGTAGCGGAATTGTGATGATCACGAGAAATGATCCAGTCAAGAATGTGACCTTTTTGATGGGTTGGTTCAGAAATGTGTTGAGTCATATTATGATTGGACAGAGAGTTGATGATATGTCTTGTGTCATAACGGTGAGTGTTGTCATAGTGGACATTGATATCACCTAGAATGATGAGATTTCCAGGTAAGAGGCAGTAGTGGTCAAGCAATTGGTCAAAGTCAGAGAGAAACATGGATGTGGTGAGTTTGTTGGCAGAGCTAGGTGGGGGTCGATAGACACAGGAGAAGGTGATGGGGTGAGGGGTGGATTGGAAGGATACTTCAACGTGCTCGAAAGAAGGATGGGAGAAAGGCAGAGACTGCGAGAAAGATAGGCGGGAATGGAGTGAGTCGTTGTAGAGGATGGCGATACCGCCACCTCGGGATGAGCGATGGAAAGAAGCAAGCCTGTAACCACTCGGAGTGAGGCTAGCAAGTATAGGTTCGTGACCAAGGGGGTTAAGCCATGTCTCCGTGATAAAAGCAATGTCAACATGCTCATCTGCGACAAAGTCAGCAATAACATCGGCTTTGTCACCAGTGCATGCCGACTGAGCATTAAAAAGGCATAGTTTCAGCCTATCACAGTCATATGGTGGCGGCTGAGGTGGCGACGAAGGCGGCACCAACGGGACAGAAGGCGAGAGCGGCACCGGCGGGACAGAAGGCGAAGGCGGCACCATCAGGACAGAAGGCGAAGGCGAAGACGGCAGAGGAGGAGACAAAGCTTGCAGCAGCGAGGTCAAGGGCAGGGGCAGTGGAGGAGAAGAAGAAGCAGGAGACGAAAAGTGGCGTCGGGCAGGAGGCAGGTTGTGCCAAAGACGGTGGAGACGTCCACCACGACAGGATCGCGCAGTGCGGGGCTTGCTACACAGCCCCAATGTACGTATGCGCTGGTAGACGCCTCCACCGAGGTAGCATTTGCTGTGTTTAAAAAGTGTCAGTCCAATTTGTTTTATAAAAGACGGGTCCATAATTGCGAGCCAGGCAGGAGAGGAAGACACTTGCAGGTTGGTGTGTGGGTTGGTCAGTTCACAACACTAAAATCCAGAGAACGCAGAACACAAAGGTTTGGAAGCTGTAGCGTTGGGCGAACACAGTAGGCTAAGGTGTAAACACAATTCACAGATAAAATGTCCGACTTGAGCGGCTGAATTAAAATGATGAAAAGTAGGTATAAAAACTTTAAAATCGGATTATCTGGTAAAATATTCAAAATTTTAAAAAAATATTTACATCACCGTGTGTCCGGATTTCAAAGCAACAAACATACAAAATTCAATGCATAAAACCAAATAGAACCACGATAAAATCACTGTAAAACACCACACACACTTTTTGCTGCCTGCTGGCGCGACATCTACTCACTTTGGATGGCAAACTTTGTCACTTTCCGGCAGCTCCTGCGGCCGCGTTGGCACCAAAACGTAACAGCCCTGCTGTTTCTTTGGATCTATCAGCGAGGTGGACAGGGGGGACAAGTTGCATGGGCAACAGCCTGTCTTCCATATTACACTGCCCAGGCTTACATCCGTCCATTCATCCACAAACACTCTGCACCTACGACCTGGAGAGGACACTCCAGCCTCGCTACTAACACTAGTGTCGGCACAACACGGGAAGCAACAGATACCGGTGATAAGTCATTGCTCAACTCGCCTAGAGCTGACGCCAGGGGTTGCTTTTGACGGTGGGAGAGACCTTCGTGTCTTACTGGACAGCTACCGCCCGCCTAAGCTGGGCAGTCCCCAGCCAGTTAGGTGCTGTCCCGCCACGACCTGCCTTCTTCATTGGATGCATGAAGATTAGGAGAAAATCTGACAAGCAGGTCGTTAATTACCGCACCAGGCAAAAAGAAAAATTCAAATTCAAGAAACGGATCAGGAAAAGGATCAGCAGTGAAACTGGGCTGTTGGAATGTCCGAACAATGATGCCTGGGCTCTCCCAAGATCTGCAAGACATCAGCGACTCCAGAAAAACCGCCGTCATAAACAGCGAACTAAAGAGGCTCAATGTGGACATTGTCACTCTGCAGGAAACACGGCTGGCTGACTCAGGAACACTAAAGGAAAGGGACTACACCTTCTTCTGGCAAGGAAAGAGTTCTGATGCCCCAAGAGAGCACGGAATAGGCTTTGCAGTAAGGAACAGCCTGCTGAACATGATTGAACCAGGCAGCGGCGGTTCAGAACGACTCTTGACTCTCCGCCTCAACACCACCGAAGGCTATGTCACTCTCATCAGCGTTTATGCCCCAACTCTGTCCGCCTCTCCTGACACCAAGGATGAGTTCTACGAAAATCTTGCATCAACCATAAGGAACATCTCCAGGACAGAACAACTTGTTCTCCTGGGCGACTTCAACGCCAGAGTGGGTGCAGACAATGACTCATGGCCCTTCTGCCTCGGTTCCTTTGGAGTGGGGAAAATGAATGAGAATGGACAGCGACTGCTTGAGTTTTGCGCCTGCCATGAACTGTGCATCGCCAACTCCTTCTTCAAGACGAAGCCTCAGCACAAAGTCTCCTGGAGGCATCCCCGCTCAAAACATTGGCACCAACTGGATTTGATCCTAGTAAGACGTGCCGCTATCAAAAACGTTCTCCACACTCGCTCTTATCACAGCGCAGACTGCGACACAGACCACTCTCTGGTATGTTGCAAGATCAGGCTACAACCAAAGAAGTTCCACTGCTCAAAGAAACAAGGGAACCCTCGCATTGACGTCAGTAAGATGTCTAAGCCAGATCTTGTAGAACAGTTCGCAGAGGCCTTTCAGAGAGAATACGATGCATTGCAGCCCAGAGACTCTTCCACTGAGAGATGGGAAACGCTACGAGACACCATGCACCGCATTGCTATGGCCACCTTTAGGAAGAAAACTGTGAAGTCCCACGACTGGTTTGAGGCCAAATCATCAGATATGACTCCCACTGTTGAGGCCAAGCGTGCCGCACTCACCGAGTATAAGCGGTCACCCAGTGAGAAGAACCTGCAAATCCTCAGGGCTGCCAGAAGTATGGTTCAGCTTAACGCCAGGCGCTGCGCAAACGAGTACTGGACAGAGCTCAGCGAAGAGATACAGAATGCTGCTGAAAGAGGCAACATCCGAGGAATGTATGATGGCATCAAGAAGGCACTGGGACCAACACAGAGCAAGATCGCCCCCCTCAAATCCTCCACTGGGGAAGTAATCAGCAATCCTAGCCAACAGATGGAAAGATGGGCGGAACACTACTCCGACCTCTACTCCACACAGAACATGGTGTCCCCCTTAGCCCTCGATGCCATCAAGTGCATGCCGGTAATGGAAGAACTTGACGCAGAGCCAACTGCGGACGAACTCAGCAAGGCCATTGATAGCCTGGCATCAGGGAAGGCACCTGGCAACGACGGAATTCCCCCAGACCTCATCAAGCACTGCAAGACTTCTCTTCTGCACCCTTTGCACGCAGTTCTCTGTCAGTGTTGGAATGAGGGAGCTGTACCACAGGACATGAGGGACGTCAAGATCGTCACCCTGTACAAAAACAAGGGCGAAAGGAGCGACTGCAACAACTACAGAGGTATCTCGCTCCTCAGCATTGTTGGCAAAGTCTATGCTTGGGTCCTCGTAATCCGCCTGCAGAAACTGGCTGAACGCGTCTACCCGGAATCACAGTGTGGTTTTCGAGCAGAGAGATCCACGGTAGGCATGGTCTTCTCCCTTCGCCAAATCCAGGAGAAGTGCAGAGAGCAGCGGATGCCCCTGTATGTGGCATTCATTGACCTCACCAAGGCCTTTGACCTAGTCAGCAGAGATGGCCTTTTCGGGGCTCTCCGAGAAATCGGCTGCCCCCCCAAACTGCACAGCTTAACTGAGTCCTTCCACTCAAACATGAAAGGGATGGTGCAGTTCAACGGAAACCTCTCCAAGCCCTTCGACGTACGCAGCGGTGTGAAACAAGGCTGCGTCCTGGCCCCAACCCTCTTTGGAATCTTCTTCGCTCTCCTCCTGAGGCGTGCGTTCAGCACAGCGCAAGAAGGGATCCACCTGCGGACCAGATCAGATGGCAGGCTCTTCAACCTTGCCCGCCTCAGAGCAAGGACAAAGGTCCGTGAAGCCCTCATCAGAGACATGCTATTTGCTGACGATGCCGCAGTTGTGACCCATACTCAGCGGGACTTGCAGTCACTAATGGACCGCTTCTCCCAGGCCTGCAAAGATTTTGGTCTGACCATCAGTCTTAAGAAGACAAACGTCCTGGGCCAAGACACGCCATCTCCACCAGCCATCACCATTGATGACTACGAGCTTGAAGCCATCCATCAATTCACATATCTTGGGTCCACCATCACCGATAACCTCTCCCTTGACACAGAGGTCGACAAGAGGATCGGGAAGGCAGCCACAACACTAGCCCGCCTCACACAAAGGGTGTGGACAAATCCCAAGCTGACCACAAAGACAAAGATGGCTGTATACAACGCCTGTGTCCTCAGCACCTTGCTGTATGGCAGCGAGGCGTGGACCACGCATGCTCATCAGGAAAAAAGGATCAATACCTTCCACCTGAGAAGCCTACGGCGCATACTTGGCATTTCCTGGCAAGACAAGGTGACCAACACCGAAGTCCAAACCTGCGCTGGCCTCCCAACCATGCATACCATGCTAAGACAGCGTCGGCTGCGCTGGTTGGGCCACGTTCGCCGCATGGAAGATGGTCGCATCCCAAAAGACATCCTTTATGGTGAGCTTGCCACAGGGCAGAGAAACATTGGCCGCCCACAGCTGAGATACAAAGACGTTTGCAAGCGTGACATGAAGGCGCTTGAGATCAACACTGAGTCCTGGGAAGACCTCGCAGACGACCGCAACAGCTGGAGAACTACTCTCAAGAAACAGCTGCGGATTGGTGAGGACAAACTGTCAGCTGCTGCAGCAGAAAAGCGAGTTCGCAGAAAAGGGATGACAGCCAACAGACCAGCATCAGCATACACATGCGACCGCTGCGACAGAGACTGCCTCTCTCGCATTGGTCTGTACAGTCACAGGCGACGCTGCTTGGACCAAGCAGACAGCCCATCTAGACATTAGAACGGATGTACTTTGTCCACGGTCAGTCATGACCGAAGGAGGCCTACTACTAGTATAATAATAGTAATAGTAGTAGTAGTAGTATAGTAGTAGTAGTAGTATAGTAGTAGTAGTAGTATAGTAGTAGTAATAGTAGTAGTAGTAGTATAGTAGTAGTAATAGTAGTATATTAGTAGTAATAGTAGTATAGTAGTAGTAGTAGTAATAGTAGTAGTAGTAGTAGTATAGTAGTAGTAATAGTATAGTAGTAGTAGTGGTAATAGTGGTAGTATAGTAGTAGGCCTTAGTCAGTCGGCGTCGACTAATGATTATGCGCCCAGGTGTCGTGTCGAGTCGAGTTGACGCCTCTGGAGTAGCGTTGGCCTGTGGATGGATGCTGGCCATGGGGTTGCCTTCACAGGAACTTGCTTTCTACCTGACTCTCTTTTCCTCAGCTAAGGTCTGGGTCTTATTTTCCCCCAACCAGAGTTGTTTCTGGAGCACACTGCGCCATCTGTTGAAGTTGGCTGCTGTGTTTTCCCAGCTCTCTGTGTTGATGTGCAGAGCTTTTATATCGCGCTTGAAGACGTCTTTGTGTCGTAGCTGGGGACGGCCAACAGATCTCTTGCCACAGAGTAGTACGCCATAAAGGATATCATTTTACATACGGCCATTTCCCGTCCGGCGCACTCCGTAAAACCATCCACCAGTTTCTCCCTGGGTCTACCTGGTGTTCTGTTCCCCCACATCCCGACACACCAGTGTCAAATACTACAGAAGTGTGACTGCCAGCGTTGAAACAAACAAACAAACAAACAAAACAAACAAACAAACAAAACAAACAAACAAAACAAATAAACAAACACACAAAACAAACAACAAACAAACAAAACAAACAAACAAACACACAAAACAAACAAACAAACAAAACAAACAAACAAAACAAACAAACAAACAAAACAAACAAACAAACAAATAAACAAACAAACAAACAAACAACAAACAAACAAACAAAACAAACAAACAAACACACAAAACAAAACAAACAAACAAACAAACAAAACAAAACAAAACAAAACAAAACAAATAAACAAACAAAACAAACAAACAAACACAAACAAACAAACAAACAAAAACACAAACAGAAACAGAACGCATAGACAAGTTGATATAACAACACAAGACAGACGCACATTGTCGGCCAACTGATCTTTGTCAAACGTAAACATAGCCGGCAGAACAGAAAACAAATATCAACAGACACAAACACTTGGGAGACAAACAACAAAATCATCACTGTTCTTTCGTACAGAGAAGTAGAAAATGACTGATCAATCAATCAACCAATCAATCAATCAATCAATCAATCAATAAATCAATCAATCAATAAATCAATCAACCAATCAATCATTCAATCAATCAATCAACCAATCAATCATTCAATCAATCCCTCAATCCCTCTATCCATCAATTCATCAATCGAAACATCACACTTAAACAGTTCTAGCTCTACCACACTGACACTCATACACACATGCACGCCATCAATTTATCAATCAATCAATCAATCAATCAATCAATCAATCAATCAATCAATCGAAACACATCACACTTAAACAGTTCTAGCTCTACCACACTGGCACTCATACACACATGCACGCCATCAATTTATCAATCAATCAATCAATCAGTCAATCAGTTAAACGACAAAATACTCAAACGCTTCCAACCCACCCACCACACACACACACACACCCACACACTCTCTCTCTCTCTCAGCGTGCACACAGAGACAGGCCAAGACAACAAATCAGTACCAGCAGACCAACTCACAGCAAAGACGTTCTGCACTCCCCTGGTGCCAGACCGCGGCCAAGTCCAGCCGAGCTCGCGCCCCGCGTGACCCGAGGAGCGGCCTGAATGGCCACTGCCCTTTCAATCACCGCGCTGTCCAATCACAGATGGCCTCCACTCCCCGTACTCGGACCAATCAGATTGCAGCGAGGTCAAAGGGGCTGACCGCCATGACAGGGCCAATGACAGATCGATAAATCCTTGCCCCTCGCTTCTCAAGCAGCTCTCTCTCTCTCTCTCTCTCTCTCTCTCGCTCTACAAGCTCTCTCGCTGTGCTGTCCTTCTCTCGGTCTTCGCAGGCGATCAGGCGTTCTGCTAGCATTGCTGTCAATCTTGGAAAGTGCTGCTCTGTCCGTCTCTCCTCTCTTCACTTCCCTTCTCTTCTCTTCCCCTCTCTTCTTTCTCTTCTCCTTCCCCAGCTCCCTTTCTCTCTCTCATCTCTCTCTCGCCCTACTCCCTCTTTCTTTTAAAGACTAACTGTAGGACAGGTTCAATGCGACCTAATGCTTGAATAATAAAGTATTCTTAAGTCTAAAATCTGAATTCTCTGTCTGTCTCTCTCTGTCTCTGT